>VWZU01010907.1:1440410-1455354 GCA_013397095.1 Sterrhoptilus dennistouni
CCACGGAGGTGGCTCTTTACTGTTACATTACAAAATAAACATTCAAGATATTAATACACTTATTACATAACAATCAAGGGTTTCAATTCTCCAAATTTCATTTCTTTCAGCACAGTATTTTGCTTTTATGAATCTGTAAAAGTACAATTGTTCTGCCTTCCTTGAAGGCTACAGGATCAATGTGCTTTCACATCTCCTCTAGAGGGTTACCACTTACATCCCTCAGATGAGGTAGAACAGTCCACTTGGGCAAACTGCCTGTCAGAACCCTTTGCATGTTGGCACCCCAGGAGCACTCCAGATATACCAAGGTGTATGCCTGTTGCAATGTGCATTTTGAGTTTTCTAAAGTTCTGTATGATTTTTGTTACTGAGTTTCTGTAATGGTTCATCCCTACCCACACCCCTTTCCTTAATCCCTGTCGTCATCTCAATATCCCTCTCCCAGTACCTTCTATAGTACCTTATCAATGGACACACCCTGGTACTTGATGGCCCTGGCAAAGGCTTCAGGTATCCCCACACCCCTTTTGCCCCAAAATGGCAATGTCAATGCCCCCTGTATCTAAGTCACTCCCCCTCATTTCCAACAGTAATGCCCCTGTACTTAAGGGCAAGGAAGACCCAAAATCCTCACTGACACTCACGCTCTTCCTAATAAACACCTGCTTTACCACCCAGTGTGAGCTGCCCCTTCTTCCAAGCGAGGTCACGTCTCCGTCTGAAATCTGGACCCAAAGGATAACTCATTTGTGTGGTATCTGAAGAGCAAGCTAGCTGAGAGACAAGCTCAGAAGAATCATATATGCCATATAACCTCTGTCGTGCTTTAAACCTGGCCAGCAACTAGGCCCCACACAGCTGCCTGCTCTCTGCCCCCAGCTGGATGGTAGACACAGAATTGGAAGAGTGGAAGTGAGAAGACTCGTGAGTTGAGATTAAGATGGTTTAATAGGTAAAGCAAAAGCTGAGCACATAAGCAAAGTCAACCAAGGAGTCGATTCACTGCTTCCCATGGGCAGGCAGGGGTCAGCTATCCATAGGAAAGTAGGGCTCACCTGTGCATAACAATGACTTGAGAAGATAAACACCATCACTTGGAGCATCTCCCCTTCCTTCTTCTTCCCCAGCTTTATATGCTGAGTACAGCCTGGAATATACCTGTGGGGTCAGCTGGGCTCACCTGTCCTGGCTGTGTCCCCTCCCAGCTCCTCCTGCACTTGTTTCTGTGAGGAGCAGAAAAGGCCTTAGCTCTGTGTAAGCCCTGCTCAGCAATAACTAAAACATCCCTGTGCTATCAGTGCTGTTTTCAGCACAAATCCAAAACTCAACCCTATACCAGCTGTAACCTTTATCCCAGCCAAAGCAGTGCCATATCTTTAGTGAAACTAGGGCTGGGAAACTGACCCATTTCCTCTATTGAGAGGTAAGAATGCACATTTAACTGCTTTGCCAAGGAGGTAGACCTAGCATGGAAAGAAACATCAAAAAAAGTGTTATGGGTAGCAGGCTTGTATGGAACTGTATTTTTCACATAAGTCAGCCATCCTGATGATGTTAACTCACTGTAATTTTAAAGTATTTTTTTCCCTTAAAGTCACTATTGTGGTATAAAGATAGATCCTTGTTTTGGGATAGACTTTTCCTTAACAAACATTAAAGCAATAAAGACTCTCTCAATAAAGAGGAGCTGTTCTTAGAAAATACTTCAATTCTGTTAGCATATAAACAGTAAAAAAACCTCAGCATGGATCCATGGTAATTCAGGCACCTACAAATATAAATAATCAAAGAAGCCTAGAAAAATTTAGAAGTTTCTAGAGAGTACATGAGAATCTCTTTTAACTTTTGTCTATTTTTATGTAATATTGTCAAGAACTAGTTCTGTTTCAGCAGCAAAGGTTAACAGGTATCATCACAGACTGACTGGCATAAATTGGTATTTTTAGGCAATTTCTTCTGTCACTTTCAAATTAGTTAGTGGTCTTTAGCAAAATTAAAAAAAAACCCAAAAACAAAAAACCAAACCCTCAATGATGAGGCAGTATCTATAAATAATCCAAAATTATTTATATAATCAGATTCAGAAGAAAATTGATTCTCTGTATGGCTCATTTCATTCACAAAGAAATATGAGCTCAGAACTCTAACAGCTGGATGCTTAACTACTCAACCTCCTGGCTGACTAGATCCTCATAGTGGCATTATTTTTCTGAGAAAGTCCTAGTGACAAAGATTTTTTAGAGCATTGAACCTCATGCTGATTTTTATGGAACAGAAAAAAATAGTATTTTGTCTTAGTACAAATCCTGCTGTGGGAAGAGGTAAATAGGTGCTTTTAGGTAGCATGAATGGTATTGTATAATGATATAATCATAATTTTATTCTGCTACAAAACATATGACACTGTAGGATTTCAAAATTCTTTGCATGTTATCTTGCACGTTATCTGTCACAATCCAGGCTTGTGCAGAAAACCTACAAAAGTCCCACAGACTGATTTAGACTTTAAAGGAAAAGAGTGGTTTAGAGTTTATGTACCAAACTTTTGGCTGTGGGCTCAGAAAAATAAATCATTTGTCATTTTTATTTTGTAGGCTATTAAAAATATGATGACTAATTAGAATGAAAAAAGGAAGCTTCATTATTGATTGAACTGAGCTGCATAATAATGCACTATCAAAAGGATTTGGGAAGAAAAGATGCATTAAATTAGTAACACCAAACTTGAAAATTTCTCAAAAGTGTTTATAAATAATTAATCTCGGAGATTATAAAAAATTAAAAATAACTCAATCTTGTGAACATGTGCTGTCCTTATGCAATCAAAAATCCCACAGAAATGAGAAGTTTTCCTGTGAAAGGGAAGACTTCAGGGCTTAGGAAATGAAATTAGATGGAGGAAGGATGAGCATTTTATTAAAAATGACCAATTTGAAACCACATTTCTCAAGTTGAAGCTGTAGTCTAATCTTCTTAATAGACATTCTTTTCAAATCCTGTTTTTTCCACCTTACTCTTTGAAACAACAACAGTGCTTTAAAAAGGAAGATGATACCATAAATCTTGCCATTCTAACTCCTCTTCATATATTTGTCTCCTGTAGAATGGATGCATTCCCATGCCTTTATAATCTGTGTTTTGTTTTCATGAAGCAAAGAGATAGGAGGGAAGTATGAACCATTTAGTGACTTTTCCTCCACTTCCCAGCTCCAGGGAAGAGAGAAATCCACATCTGTCCAAAGGTGATGGGCTGAGGCATTACTCACTTGGGTGTTTTGCAGGGCCAGTAACTGCAGATGATTTATGTGCTTGAGAGACACCACAAACCCCTACTACTCACTTATTTGTAGCTCTGCTTTGTGCTGTGCTTCATGCCTTCAACACTTTAGTTACAACTGTCTTCTATTTTCCTGGAACAGCTCTAGCAAGTCCAGCAGGAAAGGAAGTTCAGTTGAGGGAAGAAAGCTTAAAGTGCTGAAGATAAACGTGGTTAGCAGAGAAAAAGGACTACAAGACCTGTGATTCTCCCACTAATAGCAGCTTGCAGCAGGGCTTGAAACAGAGAAATCTGTCAACAGCTGCTGGGTGAGCTTCAAACAAGTGTTTGAGCTGAAGTGTTCAGCTCCTCTTGAATCCCCTGCCACTGCTGTAATCTTCCTCAGTCATTCTCCTGCTTATTTATGGACTTGAAAATTTCCTGGTGGCCCTCTTGCTGAAATGCCCATGTAATGAGATTCTGCCAGCTCTGCTCTGTTCCTTGTCCCTCAGATGAGGAAAATGCCATCCTCTGGAGGAACCAGTTCCCATCAATCACCAGAAAACACTGAAATTAAGGAAATAATTTTGAAGAAGAAAAACCAAAACCAAACAAAAAAACCACTCTCATACATACACAGGATTGTACTAGTAGAACGTGTAGCTTTTAATTGTACTAACATGCTCAATGACTTTGCAAAAAAAAAAAAAAATCCTCATCATGTCCAATTGTTGCAAACCTATGCATTCACCTTCAGTGCCAGTTTGCTGAGAGGAGCAGGAGGATGGAGTGCAACTGGTGTGTAACAAGCTTCCTTCAGTTTCACTGAAAGGAAACAGTACTGTCTCACTCCTGTAGCTGTACCTTTCTCTTGGACCTTCTCCAGACTGGTTTTCCTTTGTTTGCCATAAGGGTAGAGGAGCACATTCTCACTGGCCCTTCTGAAATCCTCCAGACCTAAGGAGGAAGCAATAGCATTCACAAAAGAACACAAGTAAGGTTCAGTTCAAGCAAAAATCACAATAATTTTAAAGAGGAATTATAAAATTATTTCTTTTTACTGTTTTAGTTGATGATATAGAAAGCTATGTAGATATGGCCTTAAAAATAGTAGAAGAACCATCTAGTTATTGTCCCATAAAACATGATGTTCTTCATTACTGTCTGGGATTTGGAAATACCTGTGAAGACTTCTCTGCTTTGAACTGCAAAATAAGTTGATTGTATAGAACATCAGTAGTCTTGGGCAAAATTAAGCTTTCAGGGAGGCTTAATGGCAGAAAACATAATGGTATTTAAATTACAGGGCTGTGAAGGACAGAACTATCAACAAGTGAACAAAAAACAGAACCCATGAAGGAAACTCCCAGAGCAAAGTACAATTATTTCATCCCATTAAGGGATTCAGCTTCTTCTCTACTTTTTGAAACAGATGGTATGACAAGGTTGGCAATGTTTTGCAGCATGAACATCATCTAACTCATTCAGAGCCAAGCTGAAAATAAGAAAATGAAGCTCAGTATGGAAAAAGACTCAAGCTAACCCATGTGTGGGGAAAGAAATTCAAAACAAAGAGATGGAAACAAGAAGAAAACTGGAAAATAAGTGTGCTAAAGAAGGCTGAAGAATAATGGGTGGCCCTCAGATCATATTCACTTAACCAGGCAAGGGGTTTCAGCTGTGCAGACTGGAATTATTCAAACTGGAATATGACTGGCACGTTGGGACTTGAACTTTTACATTTAGCTAATAAATTGGTTATTGCACACCTTTTAATGATGAGAGATCATTGGAGCTTGAGTTTCTGTGCCTTTGCTAGAATTTTCCACACTGTCCTCACCTTGTCCATGGCAGACATGAAGCACCATATTTTATGGTTCAGAAAGTTTGTAAATTCTGACAGAGTTGCAGATTTCTCTTTTTTCCTCTTTCCTTCCCCCCAGAAGGTCTGATCCAGTTCCACAGTGCTGCAGCCCATGCCCTGGTGGAGCTGAGGTCCCCAGAGAATGAAACCATGCCTATAACTGGAGAAGCAATGCATCAAAGCTCACCTATGATCTTCTCTCCCTTTAAGAGCTGGACCATCTGAAGCACTGCTGGCACTGTTAAACCCCTGCTTGCAAAGGGAGCTTGTATCTGGCACATTTGCTTCACTGAATAAAAGGTTAGTTGCTTGAATTTTTTATTCCGGCTGCTTTGAAAGTCTGTTTGTTCTGACACCATTACCAAGCAGTGATGAAATGCCCTCAGTAAACATAATGATTTCAGGACAGAGAGGAATTTCACACCATGGTGGCTGGACTGTAGTCTTTCCCCTTCTTCCTGACTGCTTGTCTGCTTTCTTCCTTCTCCCTCCATCCCTCTCAGTCCCCAAATGTCTTTCCTTCCCTCTTTTCCCTTATAAAAGGATAAATATTCCCTCTCCAATTCTTTCTAAACTAAGGGGAGTTATTGCATACTAAGTTACATTTAGTTTTTTGGCTCTAATCTAACCAAAACACAACCAAGGAGGGTTTTATCCTCCTCTGGAGATCTTTATGTGACTCCAGGGACTAATAATGAATATTCTGCAGCTCAATTATGTACTATGGAAACAGAGGTGGATAACCCAGGGGAAAGAGAAATAAAAAGCCTAATCAAAGGAAAGAGATAACTTGAAGATAAATGTGATAGAACCATGAAACAGAGAATTACAAAACACTCTCCCAGATTGCAGAGGTGTGGAGGAGAAAGATTTTCCCTGCAAAACATAAAACACTGTGAAGAAGAGTCACAGAGGTCAGGAAAAAAATATTCCTGCTGTCACAGCTATGGCCTTCCAATTAAATGATACTTTGAGATTTGTCCCATTGGGAAGGAGACATCCAGCAGCTGCTCCACTCCCTAGATCTGGCTCATCCATCTCACCTAGGACAGCTATTCAGGAAGCAAGAGGTGCCCTAATGTTGAGCACTTCCTTTCAAGCCCAGGCTGTCCCTGTGCAGAGCATGCCCTGAGCTGGTGCTGCCTCTGCTTCCCTGAGAGTGTGAAACAAGGAGCAGACACCTGCTTGCACAAACAGCTGAAATGGCTGCTGCTCTCACATCCATGTTATCTGCAAGGAACAGGAATATGCCCTGTCCTGCAAACTGATCCCACAAATACCATATTTGACCCACTTTTTAAAGCTGTTGAGTTAGATTAAATGGATTGTCCATAACAAAAGCAGCACCAGCAATGAGTAAAAAGCTTTCCCCAGCTGAAAACCAGGTCTCCGTGCTGTGCTACAAGGTGTCTGATTTGAATCCTATTTCCTTAACACATTAATAACAGGCCACAGCCCCAGATAATTACTCTTTCTTTTTTACTGGAAATTAAACTGGAACATTTTGAACCTCCTGTGCCTGTCTTGGGGGACTACACTGGAATTACTTTGCTGATTCTTCTTCCTCAGTTTGGAATTTGTGAATGATCAGCAGGTGGTTTTTGGACATTAATCAGGAACTGTATTTAGCTGAATTATTTAGATGAGAGACCTAAATCATGGTCTCAATTTCTCTTAAGGAAAACCTGTAAAAGCTGCTTTTAGATTGAAATATGATGTGTAAAGTTTTGGGATTGTACCTGAATAGCCTTGTAACATACATTCACCAATCAGCTCACACCTGGGAAGCATGCCCCCAGAGCCTCTCTGAATTTAGAAATTAAAAATCAAAATCCATTTACTCAAGTCCCCAAGCAAAGCAATTTGGACTTTGATTTCTTGTAGCATCTTTTGGCTGATTTATGCTATGATTAAAATTTTTGTTGCTGATGATGCATTATGTATGCAGTAGCTGATGAAATAACATCACAGTAAAATCTAAAAATAGAGTCATTCAAGTATCCTTTAAAGAAAACCTGACATGAATACTAGCTCACACATCAATGAAACTGAGCTGCAAAGGCACATTCCTCTTGCCCACACTTCATGCAGAATTGAAAGCCCAGACAAATCCCTGTTGTGCACATTTCTACCATCTAAACCTCAGAGATGATTTGATTTGATTTAGTTTAATTTAATGAGACAGGAAGAGTGGTGAGGTGTACACTGAGTTCTTCTGCACAGCACAGGTTGATAGCTTTACCCATTTTGTCCTTTCCAGTTAATGTGTTGCAGTTGACTGGTCGTGACTGCTGCTCAGCAGACCTGTGGGTACCACATCAAGGCAGGGATAGCATTTCAAAACAGCTTTTCTTTTCCCTGAAATAAGAGAATGAACCAACTCAGCCTTATTGATATCAAGAGAGGAAAATGTCTTTCTCTCTTTCAAGCCATAAGCAGCCACGGCCTAAACATCTGCTCTCTGCCCCAATCATTTATTCTCTCCTTGATTTGAAAATGTGCGTAAGAGGGTTCAGGACTTGAGGTTGATACCCATATTGGTGTCCTAGCAGAAGGACTGGCTGCCTTCTTGAGTCATTAGGGACCCTAAAATCCATGATTGTTTCCCCTTCCCATGGAACAGACACATCTGAGGAGGGGGGAACTTCCTTCAGCCTCTTTCAGGATGATAAGGAAGGCAATGAGTGTGTGTGTGATCAGCTAAAAAGAGCTGCACACATGTTTTAACCTGTGTATCCACTGAGTGGACATGCTCTGGGGGTGTGACAGTTGTGCAAAGATGACAGAGGATCCACTTGTCGTCGGCAGAGCATCACTTCAATTGTGCCCCTTTCATGTAGCTTGAAAGAGGAAGAGAGAAGTTAAAAAATCATGGTAAAGAGATTCCTCCAGTTCAGGCACAGAATAGTAGAGGTGAAACATGCAGGAAACGTGAATTATAACTAGAAAAATGAATATTGTTTAGAAAGAGGAGAGTGATGGAAAAATCAGTGTGACTTCTGGTCTCTTCCCCTCCCAGAGCCCAAGCAATCTTCAAAGCTTTTCCAGAGTGTGTTTTAAAGTTTGACTCCATTCTGACATTTCTTTCCTCCTCTATGCAGTTAACCCTGAAGGATGCAGGTCTCCTTTTGAAGAGTGCTTGGTGAAATTTATTATTTTGGCTTCAGTGTGAGAGTAACTGCTGTCAGCACATGGGGATCAACAGTGGGCTTTGGTTTTGAACACAGCAGTTATAAACAGACCCTCCTATAGAGAGCAGGGAGTTGACCTTGCAAACATTGTGCACTGTATTGAGTTCAGCTCGCTCCTTAGTGACAGGATTTATTTGTTTTACTTCTCTATCTTCAGCAGTGAAAGACTCTGACAGAATATCAATGCAATGTGTTATTTCTCAGGCATTTCGAGACAGCCCTTCCCTGCAATCGAGATTTCATCACTCTGAGACTTCCGAAAAAGAAACTTTTTTTTGTTCTTACCCTCTGCAGCACGTAGTGTCTCTAGCTGGATCATTTGAGGTACATTTGCAGCATTTAAGTGAGCTCTCACTACTTCACACACAGAAAAGGTACAGCCTTTCGTTAAGTGTCTGTAGGACAATTAGCCTATTAACATTCAGCAGAGCAGAACCGACTTTAATTATTTCATTTTGCAGTTGCTGCTTCCAGTGTGGTTTGTTTGGAATTCTGCAGCCGTGGTAGTTAATGACTGTAGCACTGCCAGGGAGAGCAACAACCAGGCAGACATGCATGAGCATCCTCTCTTCTTGCCATGCCTGATCCCTACCCTTTAAAACCGATCAGATGAGGGCTCCACAGTGTCTGCTGGCACCTCCACATTTAATATTATAAACAGTGTTTAATGCATGCAGATTCCCCCTCCCAATGGTGAGGAACAGCGGCTGCAGCAGTCAGTTATTTAATGGGATGTGACAGAGCTGCTGCTTTTGCTCAGAGTGTGTGGGTCTGTACTTGCAGAGCTGAAAGCTCCGGGTTTATTCCCAGTTAATGACAGCAGCACCGGTGCCTGTGCATATGCATTATTTACATGGAAACAAAATTAAAACTTTGACAGAGGAGAATATTTAGGTAGATGGTTTCTGCTTTCAGAAAGCAGTGGGAAGCAGTGATGCCATAACTGAGAGAATAACACAGTTAAATCTGACTTTGATACACCCAGAAGTGACAATGCAATTTTGCCAGGGGTCAAAGTATTCTAGATCTGCTCCTAACTAATGAGCTAGAGATCCATCTCCCATCAAATGAGGTAATTCCTCACTATGAAATTTTGAAAATTACAAGAAATCCATAAAATGTAACTGCATCCTGATAATACTTTTCAAATAATTCACATCTATAGAGAAGATAAATCCATCAGGCAGAATGTTATTTATTTTTCTGTGAATCTGACAATTTAAACAGCATGCATTTGAGATGGCAGTAAGTTGGATTGCTTGCTTGTTTTGTCCTAAATTTATAGAAACCAGATAAGAGCTCCTTTCTAACCTCAAAAAAACATTTCTTCCCCTGATATACATTCTTAAACATTGGAGGAAAAATATTGCCTTTAAAGCAGCCAAGATAAGAATATCAAATATCTATTGGGAAAATAATTTGGGCTCCTGAAATGATAATAGAAACACAAATACCTCTAGTATTAAACTCATATTAAAAATTCAGTAGTTTTAGAAGTAAAACTTACGGGCATATTTATTGGAAAGTCTAGTCTATTATTGTGAAAGTAAAAAAAATAATATTCACCCATGCTCATGCTATCGACAAATGTGTTTTTATATTTGGACTCAGCTATTAAAGTACAGCTGTTTATGAAGATTTACATTGAAAATCTTTCTCTGCTCTACTTCCTTCCAAGAAAATGGATTTTTCAGAACAAATATTTTCATAAGCCTATTTCAGGTAAGGTGGCATTTCCACTCAGTCACACGAGACCCATTCCCCAGCAGTCCTCAGGGACACAACAACCTAAACATTGTTTTTAAACATACCTGATTCTCACCACTGCCCCATGTTCTGAATGTTTCTCTTTTTTCTCCATTTCTTCATCCTTGTACAAATCTTAGCTTTATTATGACATGAGTTGATAGAGTTCTTCAGTTTCTAAAATAAAGTGTTTTGCATCCATTTTGATTTTACATGTTAAATACCAAACTACTGAGAGCAGCCAGACTTTTATTATAGTTTTAAAATATGTACCACAGCTCAGAAACCTAATGGTATAATCTATGGTCCAGTTCCATTTAAGGTGTTACATTTGTGCTCCAACCTCATTCCACTTAAATGATCCTTGTTATTCGAAGATCCTACTCCACCAATTTTGATTATCTGAAAAGAAGAGAACATAATTTGCTGCTTAAAGGCAAAATATTTGGACTGTTGGAGACATGGAGAGAGGATTCTAATGTCAACCAGTCTCCAAGGGAGAGCAGTGTCCTCTGACTCCTTCTATAGGAGGCACCTCTGAGGGTCTCAGGGAGGGGGACAGGCAGGGGAAGACAATCCTCTTGGATAGTGTGTTTCAGTAGTTTGGGGGAATAAACATCAAATCCAATACTTTATCCCACAAACTGCAAACCCCTGACAGTCACAGAACCATGGCTTGGTATGGTCCTGTATTAGACTCTTTACCAAGCTTTTAGTTTTTGGTGTAGCTCTAAAAAATGTGAGATGCACAGAGGAAGAGAGTGGAATCCCCTGTTGTGAGTTAGGACACCAAGATTTAACTAAAACCACTCTGAAATTAACCTGAGCCTGTGAGGTGTTTTAGTGCAGAAACACAGTTGTACTAGAATGGAATGGAAAGGAACATTTTCAAAGCTGATCTGGCCAAAAAGGCCAGAAGATCCCCTGTATATGGACACAGTTAGCTATTGCCAGCTCAGGGAAGCACCTGTGTGTGTGATTACAAAGTACCAGGTGCGTCAGAGTGGCCCTAAATAGGGACAGAGCTGCAGACCTAAGGTCTCTTTGGGCAGCTGGGCTCTGACACAGCACTTAGTGTTTATGAAAAAAAGGCATTCATGTATGACAAAAAGTATCAAATTATGTTTATCATGTGAAAGGAGATAAGTTCCCTTTTTTCCAAACGGTGCTTCAGTTTCACTGGATGCTGAGCACAAGTCAGAATTACACTGGAGGGCAGAAGTCTGCTGCTGCTGGATCAACAAAGCCTCTCTGAGTCTGGTAACTGAATGATTAAGAAAGGCAGTGCTTCTGTCAAGCCTCTTTTAACCATTAATTACATCAGGGCTATATTTACAGCTGTTTCCTAATCTTAAAGGTTGCTTGTGATATAATGAAAAAATACAGCAGGTTGCCAGCTTAAATAATATTTAATGTGTGTGTTAAAACAAGTTATCCATCTCCATTCATTGTTACAGTCCTGGGACTTGGGCAATCTTCATTTTTGTTTATTCATGGTTTTATAATAAATTTTGCCACAGTATGGAGCTAAATTATTTTTTAAATAGTGATGCAGATTGGATTATTACTCAAAAGTAGAACCAAAAATCAACAGATGTAAGAGATATATTTAAACTAATTCCCATCACATCACAGCAGAAACAGGCACATGGCATGTGGATTCTTTTTCCTCTACCAACCATCTGATCTCTGCCTGTGATCATTAATTTAGCACATACTAAATTGTATTTTTAAATACATCTCCAAACAAATAACACATGCTTCACTTTTCAGATTCCAATAATTCTGTTGTGGGTAGCCTTTATTTTAAGGCTATCTGGACCCTGACAGCCAGCAGCATTATTTATCAGTGAAATGTCTGATGGCTCAGCTCTGCAGATGTTGAAGTTACTACATGATGGTTGCATTTTGTCAGCAATCACTGAATGTCCAGGGTGGAATTTAAGATCTGCTACAAATTGATCTCTATAGTAAGAGATAAGTGTTGGGGCAAAGAGGGTAACACCACGCCCCTGCCAGTGGGTTTGGTGAGCAGCAACTTATGAGTTGGTTTTGAATCTCCCACCAGCTGGACTTCTAGCAAATACCCAGCAAAATTATAACAAATGCAGATTAAACTAGGACTTGCACAGCTAAGAGCTGTGCTATAACATAATCTTAAAATGTGTATTTCTAAAGAACTAGGCAGTAACAACTCCTGAACATGGTGAAACAGAGCAAATAAAATATGAACAAATGTCTTTCTATGAGCTGTTCCCTTCACATTAGCAAGATTGTTCTCAGGAGTCTTGTTACTTGCATTAAAAAGATGTGCAGTTTGCAACTTTTGTTGGAAAGGAAAATTGTCTGTCTTTCACGTGCAGAAATGGCATATTTTTACACTTATTTCAAGTCCTTGCAGAGGAGGTTTCTGAGTCATGCAGCTTTTTATTTTTATTAGCAACAATATTGCCACCATGAGTGATATTAAAACTACATGAACAGCACAAATATTTGAAACATTATTGGCAGCAAAGGCAGCAAATTTGCTGCTGGCGGTGCCTGTTCTAGGGCTTGAAAAAGTAGACTGAGCTGCTGGTGCTGAGGGAGTTGCTGACATTTGTACAGAGGTTTGTTAGTAGTTACTGTTGGGCAGGTGAGGTGAAGATTTCTAGCATTATTAAATGCTATCCTGTCTTTATAACTTCTCTGAGGTTCTAAACTTGGATTTCTAATGAAATATAGCTCTTTATCTTCTTTCTTTAGATACCACTCAGCTTCTGAGATGGTGGCAAAAGAGTGGACAAAACATGGAATCACGGAGATCCGGGAGATTTTGTAAGGGTTCTTAATGCACCTCTAGTCAGTGGCATCACTGACAGCTGAAAGGCAAAATAAAACCCCTATTAACCCAGGCACACATAATGGACCTGTGTTTGTTTTCTAATATCTATGTGAATGTGATAGTGTAGACACCAGAATCTTTGACTTTAACAAGCTGATCTTCAGAAGGGAAGGAAGGAAGGAAATTACTACTCCTGTCTTATTAAGAGAAAATTGAGAAAATTTAGACATATGTTGAGATATTTAGTGATGACATTGAAAGTCTCCCAAAAAGCAAGGACTAAGAAGTAGATGACAAGATGTTCAGACTGTTTTAGAGGGCTGGAGAGATCTTCACAGTGGGGCTGATCTATTGCCTGGCAGAAAGGCAGCTTGTCCACAGCCCAGCTGACTCCTGTGTAAAGAGATCTGCCCAACAGACAGAGCCCTGCCCTCCAGCTTGGGTTGGCACTCTGGAGGCTGTGGGGGATGAAAAACATTCATGTGTTTGTCAACTAGGTTGGGAATTATTCCTCCAAGCAGCACCACAGTACAAACCATTTTAAGATCACCTGTTACCTACTGCAGCTCTTTCTTTGGTGGCCTTTGTGGGGTTGTCTCATGACCTCAGCCTTGTGAAAGCACAAACCTCACAGTTTCTCCAAACTCTCAGCTTTCCTTATCCCAGGGGAGCTGCCAGTTCCACAGCTCTCCCTCATTTCAGGTTTCCTGGTTCCTTGTCAGAGGAAGAAGGGCACTGTATGAGGGGCACCTCCACCTATACACAATGTGGACATTTTAATAGACCCTGTTTATAGCCAGGGTGGGCAGGCAGTACAGAGGAGAAACTCACTGCAGCCATCCATGGCTTTGGGAAAGGATGGATTGCTTTTGCTGCCTGCTCCTCAGGAACATCACTGTGGCCAATTCCTCTGGCTCAGACTGGCATGGAGAGCTCTGGGGTGTGCCCTGCAGCTCCACAGCCCATATGCATCAGGTACAGAAGGGAAAGGGCTGCAGGAGAGGGATGCTGCAGACCATCCACAGAGCTACTCCTCCCCCTCAGCCCAAGACCAACCCAGCACCCAAGTGTGACAGGAGTGATCTTATCCATCCCCAGGCTCTGCTCAGCCTCTGCTCCTGTTAATGCAGACCAGTCTGAGAGCAGCAGGCAGGGAGGTGGGCAGTAGCTGAGGGGGAAGATTAAGAAATGGCAAGCTGAGGTTTAAGAACAGTTAAGAGAAAATGTGGGGTCTTTGATATTTTAAAGTACAGTTCACAAGGAACCCACAAAACCACAGTTTCCCAGACAGATGCAGCATACCATAATCCTCTACAAATACTGTAGCCCTTCTGAAATGCAGAGATAATTTAGAAGGAAGGTATATTAAGTGTCCTGGCATTGCTTTCTTAACAGCTGTGAAAGCCTCTTTGCATCTCTTCAAAGAATTGCTGCTTATATGGGAAAACTGACTAAGCTGCCTTTTGTTTCCAGGCGAGCTCTGCAGTGGATCAGGCTGTGAGGCAAACAGCAAACACCGCCTCCACACAGCTAGGCTACAAACATGCTAATATGTTAGTATATCCATATTCAAAATTCCCTGGTAGCTGGTATGATAAAGGCTGTAGACTTGCAAGGATGTGACAGCTAAGACCTATTTTTTCAGTGCCAGAGTCCAAAAACTTTCCACTAACAGCCTTAAACATAAACATCCCTTCCCTTTTGTACATGCCATGCAGACTGACTGATGGCCAGGAATCATCCTGCTGCACAGTGGGCTTTAGCTCCAGGCACCAAGAACTTTCCTCAGTTTTCAGGGAAATTATAACAGGAAAAGGAAATGAATAACAAGCAGCAGTGGAAAGGTCTGAGGTAAGGTGGCTAATGGCAAGCTTTAAGAGAATTTATCGTGCTCTTAATTCCCAATCAACAGGTTTTGTGGCAGTGCGCCAGCAGGTGCTCACCTGGTTTTTCATGGCAGCTGCTGCTTTAACCCAAAGTAGGTTTTGAGGTGAGAGACTGAGCTGCAAACGGGTTGATAGGCTTAAAACTCTTAAAATTATATTTATCTCTCACATAAA
>VWZU01010907.1:1455365-1599619 GCA_013397095.1 Sterrhoptilus dennistouni
AAAAAAAAAAAAAGTTAGAAAGGAATTTGGGGCCACGAGAAGGATTTAAATCAACAACACACCTAAAGAGTGTGAGGAGCCAACCTAGCTGCTAACTGATAAGAGGGACAGGTAGGGCAGAAGTAACTGGAGACCTTTGAAAATTAGGAAGATAAACTGGGATATGCTCAAGGGAAGGATATGGGAAAAATTGGCAGACCCAGAATAGCGAAACAGAATGGTAGTAGCAGCATTAATTATCCTTTAGGCAATGCTGGAGATATCAGGTCTGGATAAAAAGAAGCAGGTCCACAGCAAATAGTCAGTCACACACAACTCCCCACTCACAAAGTTCTTCACACTGGTGCCACCAGACCCAAGAGTGCCCAGCTGAGCCCCAGTACAGGGTTTGCAGTAACTGCAGTGCTGATGAAAGCCTGTTCTGAGCAAAGGAAGCCGCCTCAAAATGCCCAGACAAAGCCGAATCTCTGGATCTACTCATCTCTTCTTCCTGCACTCCTGTTTTTGGCACAAGGCAGAGTTTTTAACAGCAGGCTGCAGACAGCTTCCAGCCAGAATCTCCTAAGGTAAGTGCTGTGTCTAAAGTAAGAGTAAATAATTTAATAAAGCTTCTTTCCAGCACTTGCATGAAAAAAGCTCTGTGGAATTGTTAGCTTGGCACTTAAAGGACTTTTTCTCCATACACACACTCTCCAGCCTCTTAACAGATCCAATGCCCTCATTTATTAAGAGAGAATTAAATTCTGACTTCACTGGGGCTTTCAGTTTTGGGGTTTTATTTTTAGTTTATCGCTTGGATTTGTTTATTTGTTTGATTGTTTTCCTCCTAGTGAGAACAAAGAGCAGTATGTTCAGTATAAAAGAAAGAAAAACAAATGCATTTCTTGACTATACTTGAGAAAGCAGAACCTGCTCCCCACAGCACATCATTGCCAAGAGAGTTAATACTGCTGATTCACTTTCAGGGCTGTTTTACTGGTGTGGGAGTTATACAAGAAGAAACAAACTAAAAGAAATCCACCAAAAACCCGCCTGCCAATCAAACAAAAAAATAAAATTGTATTTTGCTGTTTACTCGTGGATACTTTGTACATCAAGTTGGGCTTGTTTGTTTTTTGGTTTTTTTTTTTTGCCTATGTGGATGATGATTCTACCATCTTCTCTCCATTTTAAAAAGTAAGCTCTTTAAAGATGCTCTATGTAATGTGTTAAATAACACTATTTCAGGCAGGTGTCTTTGAGTTTATCTACTTACTACTGGGTTTACTGAGAAAAGACTAATAGCCCCTTTCAGACCTTGAAACCACATAATTTCAGCAGTGTAACTTAACATCTTATTAGGAGGAAACTGTATAGTCACTCTGGGAATGAGGAAAGGTCCCTCTGCCTGTCAGGTTCATCCAGTCCTTGTACTTGACTTCCCCAAGGGCAGCCTCAAATCTGTTTTCAACAATCCCAATATGGGTTTTTTGCCTTATCCACCTTGATTTGGAAGCAATGTGCACATTTATGGATATGTTTGCCAGCTTCACACTGAATATTGTTTTCTTTGCTGTTTTTGACTTTCTCTTAGAGAGAAAAATCCCAGGGCAAAACTTACTACAAAGCACACCCTGAGTTATGAAGGTGACCTTTCTCTTTCATTTTTCTGGAATTTTTTTAACTCATGCAGAGTCATCAGATGTTTGTCTTGACTATTTTTTTTCCCCCAGTTTAAAAAAGTAAAGGAAATCTTACTTTTTTTCTTCACTTTCCTTTCTCTTGTATGACTATATGGCACCCTCTTATACTGGAAATCTTATGGCACTGAGATCCTGACCAGTACCCAAGGCAGGAAATGGGTGTTGAAAATGTGCTAAAACAGGGTAGATTTTTTAAAAAAACAAAGCAGGAGTATTGAGCTCTGAAGGAGTAAAATGCATTTTTGCTTTTGGGATTTAATATTGCATTGAAGAAGTCATTTGACACTGATTTTTTTTTTTTGTTAGATAGTATTTTTTTATTATTATTTTACCAATATCTTCTTTTAGGCACCAGATTTTCCTAAGAAACACTTTAATTAAGAAACAAATAGAAACCAAAGTTTCATTTTATTGAATATGACAGGTCCACAGCATGTAGTCTAATAAAATCCAGACCTGTTGCAGGACATGCGAGCCCTGCCAGTCTCTGTCTCCCAGAGAATTTAATGAGGTCTCCAGCTGTTTTCTTCACCAAAACACATTCCAACTCATCTCCTTCAAGCCAAACACTTTTACTGGTGTTCAGATTTTTTCAGATTAAAAATACTCACCTGAGAAACTTTCTTCAGTTTAAAACTGATAAAACTGGTTTTACTATGACAGACCATAATCCACAGCTAAGAAGCAGGCAGGTTCTATGGGGCAAACAAACAAAAACCCTGATCATATCAGGTTCAGAAATCTCCAGTTAAAGCAGACATATAGATTGGTCCTAATTATTTGTTTGGCTTTTTAAAACACTATTAAAAACAGAATGAAAGAAGCAGTGAAAAGAAAGATTTTTGAGATACTGCATGACTGTTGCTGAAAAAGATTATTATTTAATGAGACCATTTGATCTGTTTACCTTGTCTTGACCTATGCTTAAATTCTTTTAGTGTGATTGCTAAAATAAAAATATGTTTTCACATTCCTTGAATGTCAACTGCAGTGTCCAAGAGAAGTTCAAAGGTAACTTCTCAGGCTGGAAGCATCCAAAGCATTTTAGCCAGGAGCTGGGAAGAGGGAAGGCTTTACCCTCTCCACAATGTATTGCAGAGTTTGTGCCCCAGGTGGTACCAATAGGGAAGGCTGCAACTTCCTTGCACACTTCTGTCAACCCATTCTCTTATGCTCTCATGGGTTGGAAATGAAGCTTCACACAGAAACCAGATGCAGGTTGTGCAAGTCACAGGATGCCAGATGTGGCCAGATTCAGGTACAGCATGCCTGGCTCCCAGGTTTAGCATAGATTCAAAACTTTCCCTGCTCTGCAGTTCTCTCTCTGCAATGCAGACCTGCTGAACAAGCTGGTCAAATACTGCAAACTTCTCACTGTTTTTCTTCCCTGTACCATTTGAAGATTGGTTTGTAGGTTCTCAGTTCAGCTGATGTCTATTCACAAACCTGTCTGGGAGCAGTGTTTGGTCCTGTGCCCACTGACACCCCAGTCCTTGGGCTGTGGTAATTGGGAATGACACTTTGTGCAGCATTGCTGATTCCACCTTGGGCTTTGAGAGCACTTGGAAGGAAGCTAATGGATTAAATAAATCCTCTAAATAAATAGATAAACCTAGAAATATTTGTACAAACAGTTGATTATGCAAAAAGAAAACAGCAGAAATGTTTTCAGTAGGGAAAGAAAGAGATGGCAAATCATATGTTCCAATTATGGACCTCATTTGCACTGGATGTAACTCCGTGAAAAAGCATTGGACTTATATCAAGCAAGTTTAATTGTGCCTTTGCCATGGCCCAGTGTATTTCTTTTCCATTCTTTCTTGATTACTCCCTTGTTCAACATGATTGCTTGTTTTCATTATGCAGCACCCCAGTTGAGCTATTTGCATACATTAACCTTTCAACCTGAATTTTGGATTTTGGTTTGACTTTACAGCTTTGGTTTTATTTTTTCTTTTCTCTTTCTCTGGTAGATTCTTTCTCTTCCTTCCCTGCCTCCTCCCTTCCATCTTGAACTAAAGAGAGTCAGACTTGGCTAAAAGGAGCACAAGTTTTAACAAGTAACTCTCTGTGCAAACAAACCCCTCAGACAAACCTACTACTGTTTTTTAGTACATTTATTTCTTGGATGTTGTCAAGCAATTCTTTGCACTGCTATAGCTTTCCTAAGGGTTTCCCCTTACAATGCTCCCATATTTTTCTTTTCCTGCTGATCCTCTATTTTTCTATTGACTACAGGAGAACAGGAAGAATTTTATACCACTGCATTTTTCTTCAGACCAATACAAAGTGATGCTTCTAATTATGTCTCAATCCTAATGTTTCAATCATGTTTCCTCATCCAATAGCTGCTATCAGCTCTGTCTCTTCCTGCAGTTGAATGTCTCACTTCAGTGAGAGCTGCAGGACCATAATTGTCTTTGTCATCCTGTCTGACTTTGAAAGCTTCACTGGCAATAGGGAACTAAAATTGCGTTTGGACTTCATGCAGATACCTAATGATCCTGGTCCTCCCAATCACACTTCTCTTCCCATTCACACATTCAGGTGTTTTTCTTTGTGCGTTGTTTCTCACTTTTGCTCAGATGGGATCTCAATCATCTTTGCTGTACTGAAAAAGGATTTCATGCAAATCTCAGTTCAGCAGAAGGCTCCTGACTCATGCATTTAGGAGAGATCTATCCCACAGCTGATAACAGGTAACAACTACACCATTTCTGGCAACTGAGTTAGTTCAGGGAACCTCTTCTTTAGAAGCACCTCTTCTTTAAAAGCACCTCTTGTTTGAAAACACTTCTTGTTCAAACCCACCTCTTCCCATGAGGAAGTGCCATGGGCTAACTCCAGGTGGGTTCCTCCATTGAACAAATCAGCCCTCTAAAATACTCTCCAAGTGTCTGAGATTTCTTCTCCTGTTTTATATTGTTTTCCTGTACCCTGATGTGCGAAGTCAAGATTCTGAGACTGAGTTTTGATGACTGTGATGATTTCTTGGGGCTGGTCCTTACAGATGGGGAAGGGCAAGAAAGGAGAAGACGACTGGTTATGAGAGGATAACTGTTCACATCAAGTTCTCAGTTTGAAAAAACCCTCCAAAAACAACAAAACCCCCCAAAGAACCTTTGGAAACCTGAAGGAGATATGAAGGTCAAGGAAGTTTTCAATCTGTAGAAATGCATTTCTACTCTTTATGTTTGTCATTTCTGCCCTGGAATTTCCCTCTGGCTGGCACTGTCCGGCCTGGAGTGATTTCAATCCATTGCAAAAAGCCTTTCCTAATTTTCCTCTGCTCACATCTCACTTTTTCTTTGCTTCTAATGAATCACTCCTCTTCCAAGGAAAAATAAGATCTTTTTTCTGCTGCCTTGTAACAATCTTCTTATCATCATATCACCTCCTGTGTGACCTTTGCTGTTGGAGCCTGCATTTTTTATGTCATTCAGAAGTCAATGGGAGATACTTGCAACTTGGAGCTTACTCCTTGGAGCAGGATGCTACCCTTGGAGAAAAATTCCAGGTCAGAGCAAGTTTTAAGAGATATATGTTAAACAGAGATAGAAAAAAATGTGGTAACTCTGTGTTTTTTAGTAGTCTATAAAGAAGACCTTTTCAGATAGTCTTGTGTTGGTGAATGAGAGGAGATGGCTCCAGCTCCAGTTCATCTGGATCACTGAATTAATTCCTGCTGAATGCAGGATCACAGCAAAACTGAAAACTTTTTGGTGTACAGTAACAGATAGTTTCCTTATCTGGAAAATCACCTCCACCAGAAAACTGCATGGCATGGCAAATCTGTATGAGAACTGAGCAGTGTCCCTGTTGTTTCCTTCCAGCAGTGAAGAACATGGAAATGAGGATGCTGAAGGTTCAAACAAGCCTCAGAAATGCAAAATTTCTCACCAAGGGGAGGTAAACCAATTTTAGATAATGAGACTGGAATAAATAGCTTTTTCCCTTTTTTCCTCCTATTTTTTCCTTTTAAATTTTGCAAGTGAAGAAACTTATTTTTATACGTGTACACAAATTCCTGCCTAGTCACATATATCTGTCACTTCAGAAGGAGCAATATAAGCTGCAGGAGGCTGAGGATGGGACTCTGGGTGACATCAGCATGACATGGTCAGGCTGTTGGGGTGCCCAGGGCCAGGACCAGGATGGCAAGAATTGAGCAGCCTTATTCCTACTGTTTGAACATGGAGCCATCCTGCCTCTTGGCCTCTTGGTTTTCTCTTACTTCTGGAGAAGACAGCACCTGCTGCTTGAGTTTCAGCATTTCCCTAAGCCTGCTCCAGGCCTCCTGAGCTCTCACTTTGAGAATATTTACTGTCTAGTGGAAGAAGAAATTTATTATAGAGTTACAAAACTCGAGAAACAAGTGGAAAGAAGCAAATATAGCATATTTCAGTTTTCTGTTATAGGTTGCTCAGCACTGGAGCTGTGGCTTGTTATCTACAGCTCTGAGTACTAGATATTGCAGATGAGTTACTTTTGGATTTTTTTTTTTGCAGCTGAATTGAGTAAAATTAGCAAACAGCCCCTCCTTGATTGCTTTGGATGAAG
This sequence comes from Sterrhoptilus dennistouni, assembly GCA_013397095.1. Taxonomy (NCBI): domain Eukaryota; kingdom Metazoa; phylum Chordata; class Aves; order Passeriformes; family Zosteropidae; genus Sterrhoptilus; species Sterrhoptilus dennistouni. The sequence continues at coordinate 1,461,608 of VWZU01010907.1, forward strand.
GTTTTTTTTTGATTTGGGGTTTTTTTTTAGAGAGAGAGAGAGAAACATATGCTTTTTAAACTGAAAGAAAATCTGCCTTTCTGCCTGAGGGTGTCAGCAGATATTTGAAATTCTCCTGAAAAAAAAAGAGCCTATGAGTCTTTTTTAAAAACAAACTGCGCTTTCTGGTGTCTTCTGAAGGAAAGAACATTTCTGCACCAGCAAGTATGTATCAGCTGCTTTAAAATACTTGGCTGGGACATCTGAAGGAACAGAAGGTTTCCTGGAGTCTTGTGCCACCTTGAGCTGCATTTTCTGACCATCAGTGGCCCCCACTTGACTTACAGTTCTTGCACCCTCACTTTACTGACAGCTTGCATTTGGTTTTTGCCATTAGTGATAGTCTCCAGCAGCCCAGGCTGTATGTGAAATTTGAATATTATGGATTATCTCTTTGAATGACTTTGGTCTTGTGAAGCTGCTGTTCTGAAAGATGCTGTGATGGCAGGGCCAGAGGTATCAGGGGCTGAACTTTCCAGGCTCACTGTGCTTGCACCATGAATTTGGAATATATTCTGTTCTTACCATCTTTTCCTGGTGAGAAATGGCCCTGATCATAACTGGTGAACTGGCTGTTCCTTCATGATCAGTGTGCAAGTTTTATGGCCTCTGTGGTTATGGTGGGACTTCTGGCTCAGCTGTTGAAGTCAAAAGACCAGCACATACCCTTGTTTCCTCTGTGGTGAGGATGGCTGGGATTTCAGGACAGATACTCACACATAAAAGCACAAATGAGAGCAGAGGCTGTGGTTTCCAAAGGAGGTAGTAATGTTTGAATAGTCAGGTATCTCCTCTTGTGCTTGGGCAGGAAACTACACAATCGGCTCAAGAGACTATTTCAGTGTATGGATCACCCCTCCTGAGGCTCTGTTAAGGCTTTATCATGAGTCTTGGTTAAAGGCACCCCTACCTCAGTGGGGAGCTGCTGGATGCCCTTCATTACTCAGGAAGAAATACCTCACACTGGAGTTGGTGTTGCTCGAACACCACTTGGACCTCCCCATCCCACCAGTAGGTACCAAAACAGTCATCACTCACTCAGCCACTGCTATAAACAGGGAGTCTGTACTTTCTTCCAAGCCTGTTTTGCAGCACTTGGGGTTGGTCCTCACCCCTCAGCTTCACATGAGAGTGATTGACTTGCCACTTTTCCTCTGGTGAATGGATTTTGAACACAATCATCCCCTTGGTTCACTCATTCCTGCCTGTGCACATTGACAGAAAGAAAAACAGTGACATTAACTGATGTATAGAATCATAGAATCACAGGATGTTTTGGTTGAAAAGGACCTCAAAGAATTTTAAAGCCTGGACTTTCAAGGTTCCAACCCTGCTGCAATGGGCAGAGACATGTCTCACTAGACTGGGTGGCTCACAGCCCCATCCAACCTGGCCTTGAACACTTCCAGGGATGGGACATCCACAGTTTCTCTGTTCCAGTGTCTCATTTTCCTCACAGTAAAGAATTTTTTCCTAATTTCTAATGGAAATTTCCTCTTTCATTTTGAACCCATAGTTTGTCCTGTCACCACAGCTCCTGATGAAGAGTCCTCCTCTGGCTTCCCTATATGTCCCCTTCAGGTACTGCTGTGAGATCTCTATGCAATCTTCTCTTCTTCAGGCTCAACAGCCCCAGCTGAGAGTCTGCCTTCACAGGGGAGGTGCTCCAGTCCTCCTGCCAACTTTGTGTCCTCCTCTGGACTTGCTCCAACAGCTCCATGTCCTTTTTGTCTTGGGGGCTCCAGGACTGGATGCAGCTCTCTGGGTGGGTCTCAGAAGCACAGAGTAGAGGGGGTGAATCCCCTGCCCTGGTCTGCTGCCCAAATCCTTTTGTTGTAGCCCAGGATTCATTTAGTTTTCTGGGCTGCAGGCACTCACTGCTGGCTCAGGGTGAGTTTTTTCCTCAACTATCATCCCCAAGCCCTTCTCAACAGGTTTATTCTCAGTCACTTCTCTGCCCAACCCATAGTTGTGAATGTAAGTCCACGTTGTTTTCTCCACAATTATTTCATATCATGAGTATAGATTTTAGTTGAGGAAGTTTGCTGACCTGAAGTATTTAGTTACAAAGAGTCACATACAGAGAAACATCTCCTTGGTATTTTTTTTTTCACTCAGCAATCCACTGTTAACTTTCAAAATCGTTGATTCTTTCAAGACATCACCAAAGCTACTGGAAATTTAATCTACATACAAAAGCCATTTTAGTTAGGTGTGCCTTAAGAACTTAGAAAGAAGCATGGAAAAAATTTACTACAATTCCTGTAGAAAATCCAAAATACCTTGTGTATATACTTTGATTCACAGAACGTAACACTGAGAAATTTGGCTCATGATAGTTTTTTTTTTCCACTGTTGTGCTTTCATTGGTTTTGTAATAGCAGTAGCTGTCACATTTTTTCTATGAACAAATTTTGTATATGAGTATGATGTAATTTATATGATTTTAATCTGAATATTTCTATATACCCAACTGCACTTAATATCCTTCTTTTAAAGTAATATCCTTATTTCTTCTCCCATAAAGCATGTCATTCTACCCAGAAATGGGTTATGACTTCATATAGAAATAATTTCTACCTACATCAAGATTCAAATTGATTTGTTTCCACAGTATCCAATTTGTATACTTATTCTACAGATGGCTCGCTTAAATTCATGTACAATTTTTGTAAGCTGTTCTTTATTTTCTTCTTCTTCCAGTCAAATGCATGATGAAAATGGAAATAGTGCATCAGGTATATGGTCATAGTTTATTTTTCATGCTCAATTGCTGGGATTGGTTCCCAGAATGTAGCTCAGCTGCTTCCAGAAATAGTTCTGCAAAATCACACTCAAGCAGCGAATTCCAAAGAGAAACCTGAGAGAAACTAAACCAAATGAGACCAAAAAGAGGTTTTAACACACCTCTGTGAATCCAGCTCATCTCACTTCACAGAACAATCATTAATATTTTCCATGTATTTTCATCTTTTTTATATTCAATAAATATTGCTTTTATTTTTTGCTAGACATTTTAATTCACTATGAAGAAGTTCAGATGGATATTTAAGAGCATTGCCTCCCTCCCTTCTCCTCAAAATGCATTTTTTGGAGGATAAAAGGGTGAAAATTTCTATTCTGAATCTATATTGATGTATTGAGCTCCTCTCTAGACAACTGTAAATGGAGTCACATATCTAGAACATGAATCCCCTCAGAGAGAAAGTCTGAAAGCTTATTATTCTTATGCACCTGTCGTACTGTAGTAGAGCACATTCTGGTGCCGGTCTGTGCTTTCTCATGCAGAAAAGTTGGAAGAGCAAAAACATGAAAAAAAACCCAACCTACTTGCTGGATGGGGGTGGTGGTTTTGGTCACCTTTAGCTTCCTACTAGTCATTTTCACTCTTCCCCAGCCAGCTGGCCTCCTTGAAAGAAAAGTATGTGAGCAATACCAGTGTGGATGTACCAGTAAAAATGGAGGGATACCCAAGAGAAAAGATATTTTGAAGCGTACCAAGAGGGCAATGAAGGCAGGAGTTTGTACAGAATGGGAAATTTTACTATGTTAAAAACCATTCCAGGTAAAGCATTAAATGTTGGGAGCCCCTTGCTGTGGTTTCTGTATCTGTGAATATGGCATTTATTTAACAAGGAGGATATATCTGACATTAATGAGGTGCTGCAGCTTTCCATAAAAACAAGCAGGAAAAACTGGCTCTTGCCTCAGGTGAAATAATTTTCCTGCTTAGTTCTCAGGGACAGGATGGGGGACTTGTGTTTCGCCATCACTAACAGGACATCTAACGTGAGAAAATTGCAACAGAAAAACTTGGAGACAGGAGAGAAAGTCAACATGTGAAACATGAAACATAAATAGCAGGATGTGCAATAAATGTTCTTTGGTGTTGCTAAGTGATCTGCCAGGCGTGGGCAAGAGAGATGCCATCCTGGGAGCCTTCCAACTTGCCAGCCCTCAATGGAATAATCTTCTGCCCAAGATGCCCAAAAGGTAAAAATGCATTTGAGAACGAGGGGAGAGCAGTGAAGAATGCATAAGAAACTACTGAAGAGAAGTAACAGCTTTTGAAGTGTACGTCCATTAATAAAACATGTGGCAAAAGCTTGAAAGGCCCAGGTGGAGCCATTTCCAAAGGCACAGGAGAAGTTTGTCTCATTTCTTACCTTACAAATGTCTTCATGTCTTCTTCCCTTCAGACAATTTCCTTTTTAATCCCAAACCATGGCATAGAAGCCTGTGCATCTGGTGACTTGGGCATTGAAAACATAGAGCAAGGTTTCCCAGTGCTCTGTCATCCCTGAGGAAGCTGCAGAGAGGAGGAACTCCATGAGGCTCTTGACACAGCTTTTTCAAGATTTAATTGGTATCCTCTGGATGAAAATCTGCTAGAAAAAATGAAATACTCTGCAACCTCTGGGAATAGTGGGAATAAGGAAGGCTTTGCTCTTGACAAACTTACACCTGTATGAAGGATATTCATGAGGAAACTTCTCAAAGTGAATGTGAAAAAGGCTGTTCATTATTTTCCATGGACAGTTTGAACTCTGTCTCCTATTGATGGATTTTAAATGTAGAGATGTAATTTTGTTCTCTTCAGTCCCAATTAGTTTTCTGGCCACATCCCAGCTGTGTGTGAGGACAGAGGACTGTCCTTTCCCTGACTTTCCTGGGAGCTGTGGTGCATTATCCCTGGTAACAGCCAAACACCCCCTCAGCTGCTTGCTCCTCAATTCAAATTGATGAAGGAAATTGGGATAAAAAGGTTAATGGATCAAGATGACAAGTGGGAGATCATTTGCCAATTACCATTGCAGACAAACCAGACTTAATGAAAATTAATATATTGCCCCTGCTTCTTACATGGACTGGGACAGTCCAAACACAGGACATGCCTTCTGTAGCTACCTGGCACCCCAAAATGTGAGTAATCTGCACTTAATCTCATGGGCTTGGTCTGACTTTTAAAGCTTCTTTTGAAATTGCACTGGTAATCAGCTACCTGGCCCCCTCAAAACCCACAGTTTTTTCCAAAGAGAAGCAGAAGTTCCTCTTTTCTGTGAAACAACTCAAGGTCCAAGGTAGAATCACATACAGGCTTTTATGCATCATCAGGAAATTCCCAATTGCTTCCTTCCTCCTTTAGTAAGAAACTGCTAAACCAGGAAAAACAAACAATATGCAAACTAATAACACTCAGAAGGTTAAACAGGCATCCACTTCTGGCCATCTGCAAAGGTTTATGTACAAACAATTAATTCCTGTTGGATTTTGTCGAGTAACTGTACTGGAACAGACTAACAACAGTAACCCCCCAGACTAATTTTTTTTGCATGTTTCCTCTGTTTAAAGGGTTTTTCTTCCACAAAGGAAGGATATTTTCAGGAGGCACAGATAGGCAGTTCTCTAGATACTACAAAATAGAAAATCCCAGTCCCAAAGGCTCCCCTATTTACCAATCTCTTATTTCAGTTATAATTTGTTTTCAGACTGATAATACTGATGGGCATCAGCTCAGTAAGGCCGAGCATTAACATTTTTGTTTCCATTATCAGCCTCACAGGTTAAAAAAAAAAAAAAAAAAAGTTGGATACTTTTACTTGTGAACCACAGAGAAAATAATCAAAAAGCACAATCTGCAGTGAAAGGAAGGGTGGAATTCAGTCATAGCTGCAAGGAACTATATATGCATTTTACATTTATGGGACCTGTGCTGTTTTTCATCTTTGTTGGCAACATGAACAGGGGGATTGAGTGTTTGAGTGCACCCTCAGCAAGTCTACCAAACTACACAAAGTTGTGTGGTCTTTTTGACATGCTGGAGGGAAGGGGTGCCATCCACAGAGATCTCCACAGGCTTGAAAATATCCCAAATTTCCCATAAAAACAATGTGAACCTGTTGGAGTGAGTCCAGAGATGGCCACAAAGGTGACCAGAGGGACAGAACACCTCTCCTATGAAGACAGGATGACAGAGCTGGGAGCTGTTCAGCCTAGAGAGGAGAAGGCTCTAGGGAGACCTTCTAGCAGCTTTCCAGTCCTGCAGTGCAAAGGTCTGTGATGTGGGTAAAGGACTCAAATACAAGGAAAAGGACAATTTTGTTCCCAGATCACATACAGCTCTCTGTAGTTAGTTTTATTGCAGATTACAACAAGGCATAGACTGCTGCCTTTTAATGTTCCAAAGTCATTTGGGTGAGAGTTTTTTAAGTGTGGAATTGTTCATTGATCTCGTTTTTATTCTGGTTCTGTGGCTACCTTCACTTGTCTTCCTATTTATGCTTTCTTATTATATAACCTAAGAACACAAAGCAGACTAGTTGTGCTATGCTGGCACTCACTGCCTTTTTCCATTCCAGGCCACCAAATGCTATTCTATTCATGAGACTTGTTTATTCATGTGATCTGCTGCCATAGTTGCCTCAATTTCACTTTATAATATTGCTTCACGTTCTTTGATCCATGGATGTTCCTGTGATCCCTTTAGCAGGAGGTTAATTGGTTGTATTTTGTTCTCCTCCAAAGAAAAAAAAATAAAGAAAGGGAGGGGAGGGTGAATTTTCACAATGATGGCCAAATTTAGCTTAATTTTGAGATGGCTAAATTCCCATGATGTGGAACAAAACCTGACTGCTGAGGTGAGATGTCTCAAGGCTCCTGGTGTTAGTAAGAATGCAGAAGTTCTGCTCTGAATTCTAAGCAGGCAGAGACAATCCTGCTTCTCTGCACGAGCTCCATAGCAATTTTTTCCTTCTTCCCTACCTCCTGTAGCTGATTTCTCACAGATATTAAACTATCCACAGCCTCAACAAAATACTTTAATTTTCTGCTAAGAAGCAGATGCTTGCCAGCTCACATTTGTTATATAGCAATGACTTTCTGGAGTGAACTGAAAATGGCATTCTGCAGAATTGAAAATTTTTTGCTTTCCATCCCCATTTTCTCTTTCAGTAAGAGGGGTCATGGAGAAATTCCACTGTGCTTTGCTATCATGTCCCATGAATGATACCTGTGTTGGATTTTTTCATCAAGAGATTGGGAATGTAGTAAAAAAAGTGCCAGTCAGCCTGTTTTCTCACTTAACAGAGCATATGGTAGAAGGTGGACTTTTAGATCTTGATCACCGGTGTGAGTCTGGGCTTCTGTTGATGTGGGACTGCTGAGACTCAGATCAGAATTAAACTCTAGTAAAAAAAGAAGAATTTCTGCAAAGTTGAGTGTTTTGACAGTACATTGATATGCCTGAGCTCTTACAGCCATTCCTCATTAGTGGCATAGTCTCATCTGCTCCAGGCCCCGTGGTCATGGAGATGTGTGGGATCAATGGGATCATCCTCCCACTCTTTACCTTGGTGCAGTGCAGAGCACTGAGTGATCATCCAGCTCTCTGGGTTTGTATTCTCTCTGGGTTCCTGAGCTGTGGGAACATGACTGACAGGGTTTGTATTCCCATCTGGTGGCCTGTTTATTGTTGTTCAACGTGTATAAGCAGCAGAAGTCACAATTTGCTGTGGGGCCATAAAGACTTTATGCCCTTCAAGTCAAAAAAAAAAAACAACAAACCAGCAGTAAGGATCTGGAATGCACTCAGGGTCACAATTAAATCTACCCTTGTAATTAATGGTTCCAAGAACTGAGAAAGGCATTCAGAACTAAATGAGAGGGAAGAGTGCAATGGTTATTCAGTATTGTGTATAAGGGTTTCAGAAGGACACAGGCACAGAGATTAGCTTTCTCCATATTCAGATGAATTTCAGCCATGGCATTTGTTTGCAGCCTGCTGGCAGAAGGCAGCAGTGTTTTCCCTGTGAAGCCATTTGATTCAAATCCAAATGACAGCGTTTCTCAGAACAAAGCATGAAGCCATTTACTTTCTTGAGGCCACACAGACCACGCTCATTTCTGTGGCATCTTGCTGACAATGAAGTGCTATCTTAAAAAACCCTTTAGTGAGGGCTGAGAAAGCAATTAAAGTAAGCCAATTTTTTATTTTCCCACAGTCATAATTTGAACAAAAATGTAGTTCTTGGTTGTTTTGTTTTATTCTTGCCTGCTGTGAAATGTATCACAAAATGCCTTAAAACCTTTAAAAAAAAAAAAAGAAGAATGTTTCTGAGAAGTTCAATGTCTCCGTACTTATCTGGAGTTAATGAAACATTTTACATCAACCAAGATCCCCAGGACAACAGTTACGGCCAAGATTAAGGAGAATATTTCTATTACCTACAAGAATATGAATATGTATAAATTTTCTTATTCTTAACTAGTGCACATAAAAGAAAGGGAGAGAAAAGATGATGGTAACTCCTCTTCGCTCTCTGTTGGTGGCTGGATCGTGGGTAGTCAGTAAATGATACAATTTCAGTGTTTTTGCTCCAGTTCACCTGGACATCCTCAGAACCACCGGGGCCTCACTGAGCCAGGAGTTGTACAACACTTTGTATAACAAAACATATTTCCTCACCTTGCTTGTATCTCAGAATCAGAATGGGTCAGGCTGGAAGGACCACAGTGGGGTCATCTGGTCCAACCTTCCTGCCAAGCAGGATCATCCTGGAGTACATGGAATAGGATTGTGTCCAGATGATTCTGGAATATCTGCAGTGAGGGAGACCCCACGCCCTCTCTGGACATCCTATTCCAGTACACAATTACTCACATAGTAAAGAAGTTCCATTTCCCTCTTGTTAAAATTGTCTTTACTTTCTGCTGGAGTTAACCACAGCATGCCAGCCTAAAGACCAAAGTATTTCATTAACTTAGTTCATAGTAATTAATATTCATTCCTGGAAATAAATAATGAGTGATGGCGACTGCTGTAGGGGAACCCTACTCAATTTAAGAGGTTTTTTTCAAGTCAGGATCAGGGATGATTAAAGTTATATTAATGACAGGTAATTTAGAGACAATCAGTCAACTGTACATTCCAGATCAGTATTAGCAATGCAACAGATAAAGCACAGTTCTAGACAACTGCAAAATGTCTGAAGATCTGAACACCCTGCTATAAATAGTCAAAGGGCTGCTTTTGGCAGTGCTGAACCAGGGTCTGCCCCTAGGTGTTTGAACCTCATTTTTCTCCCCACTGCTACACATTTTTTATACTATTTCATTGTATCACACAGACGTTGTGCAAAGATTCCCTGGAACAGGTGGACCAGAGAAGCTGTGGCTGCCACATCCCTGGAGATGTTCAAGGCTGAATTGAATGGGGATCTGAGAAATTTGGTTTAAGTGGAAGGTGTCCCTGCCCATGGCAGGGGAGTTGGAACTAAATGATCTTTAAGGTCCCTTCCAACTCAAGACTCTCTGTGATTCTATGACTCACTTCTGTGAGGTTTGTACTTGTGATAATGAGACAAAATAGTACATAATACAGCAAAACTAAAATAATTTGTCTCCAAGCCTTAAACCCTTCCTCAATTTTAGTATTGTACACAATCCAATATTAAATTATTATATTGCATATAATTATATAATACAATATTAAATTAGTACGCTATGCACCAGACAACCCCCTTCCAAGTAAAGGGATCTGTATTTTCAACTCACCTCATGATTAACTTGTATTTATTTATCAATGTGACAGTATTAGGTGCCTCCCATTTGTAAATTCTGCAGAAGAATTGATAATTGTTGCAGAGAACACAGTAAATAAAGTATGCAGTGTAATGTTATGTAATTGTGGAGCCTGGTGAGTACTCAGGGGAGAGAAGGAATTATGGATTGTGAAGAAACCCCATTTTTTTGAGTCCCATCTTTCTTTTTGAACTGAGCATGAATATGAATAAACAGTAAGGAATGGATTATTCTTAGGGATTTGAGAAATCAGAAGCTAAGAATAGCACAAGATTTGTAGATAAATCATCTGGTGCTTCTTATTTCTTCTCCTGCTCTACATCCTTTGACAACAAAAGAGAAGAAAAATCCCAAATCCAGGAATAAAAGCAGATTCCCATTCTTAGCAGACAGCAGGGTCTCAGGAGCAGCAGAAAATTCCCCAAGTTCTCCAAAAGAATTTTTAGTGCACAAAAAACTTAAAAAAAATTTATGCTTAACAGTGTGATACTCTGGACTGCAGAAGAAAACATAATATATATTTGTCATATTGCCAAGGAACAGCAACGATATGGTAAAAACAAAGATGACAGATATCAATATTTTCCTGAGGAGACTTAAGTGTACCAGGACACAAAAACACTGGCAAAGCTAGTGAGTAATTCACATAAAAATTAGAAGTGCAAGAGGAAAAGACTCAGAGATGGTAATTCTGTCATGAAAATGCATACAAAAATACAATATTTATTAATTTATTCAAGGGTCTGTAGGAACTAAACTACCATGGGAAATGTTAGAAGAAGTTATCCATCTGCATCTCATTCTACAAATTTGCATTTTTTGCTTGTGTGAAGGAGTGGCTGCAAAGCCACACTTCTGCAAAGAACATTTCACTTTTTATATGCAGACACACTTTCATCTCTGACAACAGCAACATTAAGTTACTACAGACCTTTGCTGGACAGATCTATGAAGGGCATGCTGAAAAAAAGTGTCCCTGGATTGTCCACTTATTCTCACAGTGATTTTTATTGTGGTTAAATTTTGTACTATTGTCCCTGAAGGAATGGTCTGGAAAGGAAAATGTAATGAATATGAAAGAGTTCTGCTATAAAGAGCAACAACTGCTATAAGTTCCATAACTCTTGGGCATTTTATGATCTTTCCTGGTGGCCATAATATAGGAACAACCACAGGTTGAAAAGGGAACTAGAGGATTTTACCTTTAATCTTTCTGACTTTGTAAAGGAAAAAGTGAGAGTTTAAAAAAAATGTCCTTTCTTCTCCAGTTTCTTCTGTCATTGGTAAAAAATAGGTTTTGTCAGCAAAAGAATGGCATCGCTTAGGATGGCAGCAGAGAAGCAAAGAAATAAAAAGGGTGACAGAAAAGATAAAAGTATTAGAGAAAAAAAGAAAAAAAAAAAGAGTGGGGACGTGGAGGAAGCTGAATTTATACCGTGCATTACAATGAAGATTCAGGAAGGATAGTTTATATGTACCTTCAGAATAACAATAAACATAAAGAATATAATTCTCAGTGGATGATGTGATAAGAAGTAGTGGCCTGAAACTATGAAAGGAAAGATTTAGGATACACATTAAGAGATATTTTTTAATCAATAGTGAAGGAGAGTGGCTGAAACAACATCCTTGTGGACAATCTCACCTGGATAAGGAGAGATCTTCCCTTAACAATATTATCATAGATTTGAAACACAGAACTGATAGGAAATTGATTGATATTAAATCAAATCTAACAGACCAGCATTTCAGCTTTTCTAAAGAGCACTAATGAATGTCTTTCTTTCTCAAAGAGTCTTCAGATCACTGTGACTTATTACAAATTCCCTGATTTTTTAATGAGAGGTATCTAAACAGTGTCTAAAGGTTGTAAACCAAAGTTTTGGGGTTTAAAAAATATTTTTATTTCCTTTTGCCCATGAATGGCACTTTTTTCAAGGCTCACAGACAATATGCCAGATCCCAGCTCCCAGGATATGCTGATGTCTCAAGAACTATCATAAAGCACATGAAAGTAGTGAAGAAATTCCCTTGCTGTGTGTCAAAATACATCAAAATAGTTCATATTCCACAATGCACTGTTTCTTCAAAGGCTTTATCCTGCACTAAGAAAACAAACGTTAGCACCATCTCATTATTGCTACTGGAGCAGCATCTGGAAGCAGCTGAATCAGAAGAGTGCAAGATACAAAGATGCTGAGGCAGAGAGGAGGGCAGTGAGAAGCATCAGATGGGAGACAGCACTTTCCAATAGATACCCTGGCATTGCAGTATTCAGAGGGCCTTGCCACTGAAGTTAGCAAGAGACAGTAATTATAGACTCTTAGGTGGGATAAAAGGAAGTCTTTGAGAGAGAGAAATTCTTCAAAGCACAAAAAATGGGACAATGACATTTCCAGGATACCCTGTGCCTAGTGTATCCCAGCATCATGGCAACATGTCATATTTAATATTGTTTAATGCTTAGGTCTTCTTCTAAGTCTTCCCTGGGCATGTATCTTTCTTCACTGAAGCTGTTAAGAAGCACAAAGAAGCAAGAACTAACCCCAGCATCCATTTACTCATTGTGGTTTCACCAAAGGATCAAATTCCATGGCTTTGTTGCATGCAGGCTTTATTCCAGTGCTGGTCCCTGTTGTGGTTTGAAAGCAAAACGACTGAGAGGCTTCAAGTCAGAAATACAATTTAATAAGAAGAAAGGTAAAGAAGTAAAAAAAAAAATAAAAAATGCAGTAATACAAAAGGCCACTGACAGAGTCAGAATAAAACCTGAGCAGGGTGGTGGAAGCAGTCCAGATGAGATGGTCTTCCTGAAGCAGTGATCCTGTAGAAAGGTCTGGTAGCTCTGGTCCTCTGGGAATCCAGTGGGTAAGGGCTGCTTGTACTGTCCCAAATCCCAGATTCTCTCCAGGTGGGAATGCTTGGCTCCTCCCCCTGGGTGGAGCATCTCCCAATGGGATGATGAGTTGTGAAGTGGGTCCTTGATGGCCCATTAAACAGAGATAACTCCTGGAGGGAGTTACCTGTGAGTCATGGGCAAGGCGTTGATGGGCCATTAGCAGAAGACAGCCCAAAGGAAGGGGGCCTGGGAAGACACTGCTCCAACAGTTGGATTCAACAGCTCATAAAGATGGTGATAGAATACTTTGTGCACATCCTATACCACAACACAGGACAGTCCCATATGTAAACACCATCAGGTCTTTCTGGAATTCTTGCTATTTGATAGAAATAAAAGATGCAAGGGACCTTTTTTAGTGTTCTCCTGTGAGCTGAGATCATTCTGTGTTATCTTCATAAACTTTTGCCTGTGCAAACGTTAAAGTATATGTTCAATGATGTTAGAAGTGGAAAACTATGATGAATCCATTTTGAAAGCAGCATTGAGGCTGCTGAATGATGAACACCTTGACTTTTCACAGCTCTTTCCCTCCCCACCGACCTCAGTCACAGAGAATTTCAGAAGGGGCTGGGGGTCAGAGTTCTCCCTAGGAGAGAAGTTGAATTTCAAAACTGATGAAACCTTTACAAAAGCTGAATTTTCCCCAATTGTTGAAGGTTAATTATGGTTGCCCCTTTCCTCCTTTGCAGGGCTTGGTGTGCTCTGGTGATCTCTGTGTGGTGCTGCCTGAAGTTGTGCCACACAGAGACCTTGCAGGGCACCAAGTTTCCTAAAACAGACCCTAATTTTTGCAGGCACACAGAGACAGGTTGATAACTTTCAGTATGAACCGTGGGTGCCAATAATACAATACTTGTGACTAACAGCCTAACCTGAAGGCAAAGGAATCAGAACTTAATCTGCTGATGTCTGCCCCAAGCCAGAGATAAATTTGCATTAACAGATTATTGTGTTGAACACCCATTCACGCCCATGGTCTGAAGGATTTAATTTTATCTGTACAAGCTAAATCATAGAGATGTTCTGTGAAGTGAAGATGACCAAGAGACAGATCCAGATGAGCATTGCTGCCAGCCAGAAAGGGGGAAGCTGCTCATGCTATGACTTCAGACATATTAAAAAAACCCTCAAAGTTCATAAATTACATTTCTAGGGAAGACTTGGGAATTAGTTAAAGACACATTTGAAGTAATTTTTCTGAATTTGGGTTATTTTTTGGTAACTTTTCTCACTCAAGTTATCAGCAGAATTTCATTTGGGGCTTTTAAAAGCACAAGATCTGGCATTTGAGCGAAAGAACAAGTTTTCTCCACTGGAGCTTTTATTGAACTAATTCATCTTTCATATGTACCAGTCTCCAGAGGGGAAATAAAATGTATAAACTTTTTCTCTGATAAAAGTGACAATGCTCAGAACTGATTTGGTTGATGATTTCTCTCTCCTAGCAGATTGTAGGCTATATTTTTTTCTAAGATTTGATATATGTCAGTTAGAAGAAAGTTTTTATTCCTTATAGAAAATAAAACACTATGGACTGAAAAGCAAAGAAGAAGGACAGTCCTACACTGTGGAATGTGGATCTTTCAAGCTTCATCGACAAAAATCTCTGTTCAAAAATTTGAGCTAGAAGTCTCCAAAATGGGTGTGGAAATGGCTTGTCTTAAGTGGTAGAAAATTATTACAGAGTATTAGGTGGAAAATTTAGGAACACATCACCAGGAGGCAGGGTTTTTTTATTTGGTTTTGGTTTTGGTTTTGGTGTTGTCTTTTTTTAAATTTTAAATTGGAAACAGACATGCCTAATATTAGTGATATCTGTTTGCAATTTGTAGTAATTTAATGGATCAGGAGTGATTCAGAGCAGTGGCAAAAGGAGGGCTATCTAATAACCTGAAAGCTGAGCCCTTCCAAAAATGTGGAATAAAGACTTTGTGACAAAACCAGGTTTGATATTGTGCTGAGTGCTGCATGGGCATCCACAGTTGTGCAGTTTGCCTGTAAAAAGGAGCATATGGTGGGTTGCATTAGCCATGCACCAGCTTGGGCACTTGTTTTTTTGTTGCTAATGCTAAATTTATAGAAAGTTACATAATTTTATGGCGATAAACAATTCTTTCTGAGGGTTGCCAACATTTTGCATGTGACAGGAGAGGAAAGCCAAGCTGGAAGGGTAGAAATTAGTTCTTCTGGCATATGGAGTCTGCTTGGGTAGCATTTCCTGAATAATCCATCAATTACCTTTACCTGTCAAGCAGTCAGTGAAGAGGCTCATTCCATGAAGGTGAATAGCTAAAGGGTTTTTAAACCACTGTAAAAATCACATCTGTTATCGCTCCATACAGTGGTTTTTTCCCCGAAGAGGAAATAACTTGCTCAATCATGACAAAATATTGACTGTGGTCTGACCTGTAACGTCTTTGTTTTAAATGAATAATGAAACTTTCCTTTGTTTATTTTGTAATCTTTGGATATTTTTGTCATTTTGCACCGAATTTGGATTTTTTTTTTCCAAAATGCTTCTAAAACTTACAAAACCTGATACAAATATGTGCCAAAATCTGTCAAATCTCCAGTAGTTTATTCCAGTAGTTGCTTGTATAGATTTCAGTCACTACAATGTTTTTTCCCATGAGGAGCTATTCTGGGATGCCCGTTGTTTTTAGTTTACATACTTCTGCCAGATGACTCATTTCACAATCTAACTTGTGTTTCCATTTTTACTCTGGTGATACTCATCCTAATTTTTTTCTTTACTCCTAATCAAAGAATGATTTCATTTAATCGTGGAGACTAGCCTGCAAGAGAATTTCTTGCAGCTAAATTTTAATATCTAGAAACTTCTGCAGAAGATTGAGGAGAGTGAGTGGGCTCAGGAAATAGATTTAGTTGGTGTAGAGTGCCCTATAACAAGCAATTTTCACCTTCTAGTTCAGCCATGCTTTTATAGAATTTTTTAAAAAACTTTCTTTCCCTTTCTTCAGAAGGTGAATATTTAAACTCAAGTGCTGTAACACATTTCACTGATCGAAAGGTGCAGCACATCAGTAAATAGGATGCAGCATGAATTGGTAGCCTGAGGTAGACCTGAAGGTCTTGCCAGCCACATCTCAGCAAATGTGTGATGCAGAGACTGGGGCTGGCTGAAGTGATGGCCAGGAGTTGTCCATGTTTGATCTACCTGGGCAGGGCTCTGGCATGACCCCCCCACAGACCCACATCAAATGGCACCTCACCAGATGCCTCCATCTTTTTCTTCTGGTGGTGATGGAGAGTTTATCCACATGGATGACAGTGGTGCAATGCTGCTTGGCCTTAGGGTCATTGGCCTGTTTCATTTATTCCTAATTCCTAATGTAGAAACTGGGATCTACTTGGTGCATATCTAGATTACAACAGGAGAAAATCCTCAAGTTGGTGATACCACTCCTGAATGATGGTGCCATAAATACAGGATTTCATTGCCTATTCACCTCTGCTGAATGAATCCATGAAAAACACTGAAACCAGTTTTGAGACTGGTCTGCACCATTAAAGATGTAAAAAGATGAATTTTAGCATCACTTGTAGATGATCACAGAACTGTGCAAAGGACCTCATGACATTACTCAACATTTCTTGTCATTTACATATAAAGACATCTATACCATCATCTCTGTTGTTAGAGCACAGAATAGCAGCATCTCATCTTTGGTTCATTGCTCCAGCCTGGGAAAGAGCCCCACAAGTCTCCCAGGACTCAGCTACAGTTCCCATGCCTCTTGTAAGTCTGTTGATAGGATTTATCCTAACAGTAAGTGGGTCAGGGAGAAATAACCAAGGGAACAATGATGTACAATTAACTGCACAAATTAACTGCTCAGATCTACGAGGAGTAGCACACATCAAGATAAGATGTCCTCAGGAGAGGCTGGGGGAGAGCAGGAAAGAACAGATACACTCTGTACACTCATTCTGTTTCAGAGGCTACTATCAGAGAGGGAAATTCTGAAAGTGTCTATGAAACACATATCTGGGTGTTACAGATTCAGTGAGAAATAGAATGTATTGCCTGGGAACAGAAAAGAAGGGTTGCCTTAAATTATAGTAAGGGACATTTAGATTAGCCTTTAAGAGAAATATTGTGTAGGATGGTTAAACTCACCAAAAGGTTTTAGCATGAGATAAAAAATCTCATCCATCTGTCACAAATGATGTCAGCCTCACAAAACTGCCAGCTTCATGGCAGGGGTCTACATGGATTCTTGATTTCTTCTTGACTTCTGTGGGTCTGTGGTTCTATGATTCTTCAAGTTGCTTTTAGACCATTTGTTCAGTGATTATCCTGTGCATGGAGGTGGGAGTGGCAAATTTGGTTCAACGCTCATCCTGGAGCTGTTGTTCTGAACACAGCTTTATAAAGGTAGAATCAAGAACAGTGGGGCTTATGCAAAAAACAGTGGCAGCATTGAAATGTCTAAACAGGAATTCAGACTGTTGTAGCTGCATGGAAAGCAACATGGTTTGGAAAGGCAGAAAAATGTTAAAGCAAAGCTTCTTAAACTTCTACGCATAACTACCTGCAATATAGCACAGATTACTGGCTTCCTGTGATCATTTATTTTAAGTCCTGGTTCTCACAGAAATTGAAGAAATGTGATTGCCACTGACATACAAATCAATAGCAGAGAGCAGAGCCATGTCAGAGAGCAGCTGGTAATATGGTTAAAACAAGCTTTGGATCAAGCTGCTCACAGGATGCAAGGGCCAACAAGTAGAGCAGATGCAAGCTGCAAAAGGCAGCTTGGAGATGTTGCTCTTTTCACAGCCTGAAAAGAGAAAGCTCCTTGGTAAAATGTCCCTTCAATTGCATCTGGTCTGAGGTCAGTGGGAAATGACAGGGATGATTATCAGAAGCCTACAAGATGCAAGGATGAGCTGCAGTGACAAAAGGGGAAAAATCAATTGTGGATCCATCTCAAGCAGACTCAGAAAGGAGATCTTATTGGAAGAGCCTGCTTCTTACCATGCCAGAGGTAAAGGCCCAGGAAGGTGGAGAGAAGATAGACAAATTTTAGCAACGGTTTACAGAAGGCTTAGACCTGAAATCTTAATGTTTCTGGACACATGTATGAGATTGGACAAAACGAGAGTGGTAAGTCTATTTTATGGCTTTGTCTGAAAGTTCCTCCTTGATGTGTCTGTGCAGAAGTATGAAAAGTTATGCAACCCTTGTGGGGAGGTCATTCTTTCAATTGGCATGGCTACACAACAAATGGGCTAATTCAGTCAAAAAGCAGCAGTACTACTGCTCACAGTGAGACTACTCACAGCAGTATGATAATATCATATTATAGAATGAAAGGAGGTCCCATAAAAGAAGATTTTGAGATAGCAATGTTAATAGCAATGTTAAATATACCATAACTAAAAAAAAAAAAAAAACCAAAAAAAATGTTACCAGGCTTGTAAAGAGACAGATTAACTTCCAGCTACTTCATTGCCACAATGCCATTAATCTATCAAAATATGCAACAGACACAACCAGTGAACTATTTTCTTTTGCTTTGAGTCTTTATTTATCCCATTCCAATCACTGTCATGGAAAACTCCTCTGTCCATATTGTCTGAGCCAGTCAAGGGAGGCACAGTAAGGGGAGGGCATTCTCTGCCAGGGGAAAAAAGGCCCATGTTCATAGAGGCCCATGTCTGAACAGAGCTGGTCCCTATGTCAGACAGATGGAACACTGGAAGGGTAGGTGTGCTTCAGGATGACAGCTTGTCTTCAGAGAGCTGATGGGATCTACTGCTGTATCATGGCAAAGCCCACAGGACTTGCTGGGCTCTGTGGTTCATTGTTGGGGGTCTTTCCATCTTGGGAGCAAAAGCACAAATGGCATGAAAAGCCAGTGTGCCTTTCTTTGGTCTGTGTTTTGTGTTGCCCATGTCCAGGCAGACAGGGCAGGTAACTGCTGCTAGATGGGAAGCGTCCACAGTATGCCTTGCTTATGGTGATGGACAGGGATGGAGGGAAAGTTAATCCTCTCTTATCAGAAAGCTTTCAGTCTCCTTTTTATAGCCTGAACCACGCAAACTGTCAGACAAAACAATTCATCATACAGGGCATCTCCTGTCAGGATCAAGTAGTGATGTCCAGAATCTCAGCAATGTTCATAGGCCTTGTGGCTGCTGCAGGGAACTCAGCTGGAATATGGGATTCAGACAATTGCATCTCTCAGGAATATGCCATACATGGAGCCATATCCAATGTATATTCTGCATAGCATCTTCCAGCAGTTTGGCACTGCCAGATTTGGGAATGTCCCACTGTGCTGTGTCTCCGGTGCAGCACTGGCAGGACCAGCCATGGCCCTGCTGCCCAGGGAGGACAGCATGATGACAGCCTTTTCTTGAGAGCCCTTTTGACAAAGAACCTGCTGGTACTCAGTACAGCTGTTTCATCCTGTCAAGAAAAAAAAAAAAAAATCAAACTGGTAGTTAAAATTACCATTGATGGAGTCCCACAGATGAAAAAACAGAATCAGCCTTTCAACGTTGGGTGCCAGACTGTAGTAACATCCATGGAATGGTGGGGACAAGGAACTCTGCAGACCTGAGATATTCTAGAAACACGTGGCTTTATTACAAGGGTTGTGGGTAAAGAGGGCTTTGCCTTCAGCCACCAGCCTGGGCTGAAGCAAAGCCCCAAAGAGAGAAAGGGAGAGAAAGAGATAGGGTAGATCTAAGGGGTAGAAATGGAGTAAGAGCAGGGGAAAAGAGGGCAGAAAAAATGTGGGGAAAAAGCAGAAGCAAGAGAGGGAGGGGAAGAGAGGGGAGAAGCAAGAGAGGATAAGAGGGCAGAAGGAAAGAGCAGAGAAGAGAGCGATCACCTTGTTACAATACATTATATCTCTTTTTGTGTTGAATATTCTAATTTACAGTGACCAACCAGTGCAAGATACAAAACCTACAAACTTTGCATGCAGCCTATAAGAACTAGTATATTACCACGTCATTTTATATTCTAAACTCTAAAGACTACTTTCTTATCTGTTTTCTCCCTGACGCCTTGGCAGAGTGGAAGGGCTACATTCCTGACTCCTTTTGTTTTCCTGTCCTTCAACCCATCTCCAGCTAATCACCGTTTTCCTGCCTCCCGTGTCTACATCTCAAAGCTGGCTTTTATTTCTATTTCTCTCACAGGTTTTACATCCGCAGTATTTCTTACCATACAATCATATCCATAAGTCCTTCCTGTTCCATCTTTCCCAACATCCCACTGTGCTGTGTCTCCTGTGCAGCACTGGGAGGACCAGCCATGGCCCTGCTGCCCAGGGGGGACAGCATGATGACAACCTTTTCTTGAGAGCCCTTCTGACAAAGAACCTGCTGGTATTCAGTACAGCTGTTTCATCCTGGCATGACTCACTCCTAGTAATCACATTATGATTCATGGACGAGTTTTAGCTCCATGATTCATTCAGGTCCACTTGCTTTTATTACTGCCCAAAACCATATAATCAGTAGGTGTCTTACCTTATTTAAGAAAAACTAAAAATGAGCAAAAGTTAACTGCTCTTCCAAGAGACAATTAAGGCCCTTCTTTTTCAGAGGTACACAACCAGCACCAGGTTGAAAAAGATTAGAAACACCAAAGCTTGGGATAGTCACAAAGCAAATTCATTCCATCCTGAGCAATACAGCAGATTCATGAATATGTGTTTTTATTATTAATGTATTTAAGCTGAAAAGAGTTTTTAATTCTCCCTGTTCTTTATGTTCCTTCTATACAAGTTGTTTTGCTCTGTAGTTTCCATATCTTTTCATCCATCACAGAATCACTGTGATGGATGAGGCCAGTTCCAAGCCAGGGGCCTTGGCTCCCAGCACTGAGAAATTGCCTCTATTTCAGCTCCCGTTACAGTTATTCTGCTGCAGCCTCAGTAGGGACTGTGTGTGTGCCTGGAGTGAACCCTAAATCAAATCCAGATATCCACTTGATTGCTTCAGTGGGTTGGAGCTCCAGGGAAAGAAATGAGGTGCCCGAAACCATTGAATATAGCATGCACTCCCAATTTTCATCTGGGGCAAGAACAGTCATGGTCAATCAGCTAAAGAGAAATTAAAAGTCAGTTTGATGTCCTTTTGCAGAAGTAATGAAGATAAACTTGCTTTTATAGAAAATTGTACAAGTGAAGCACAAAACAAGGGGACTCACTGAGTCATCTTTCTGCAAAGGACAGGGTACAACAGTAACATCTCTCCTTATGTAAGTTGTGCTTGACTTGCAGCCAAACAGAGAAGTGTAGAGATGTATTTCAGGCTAAGTCAGCTCTATCCAGAGCTGAGCCTGGGCTCAGCTTGGGCTGAGCAAGTGAGGAAAGAAGAGACTGAAAATTGGCAGCAAAGAACAGTTGCATTTTGCCAAGCGCCGCACATGGTATTAATGTGAATGTCCTGCCTCTTACAAAACCTGTACTCACAAGGGTCTGTCATAAACCAGGATGAGTTTCCTCCAAGACCATCGAAAAACAAGCCAAAAAAAAAAAAAAAAAAAAAAAAAAAAAATTTCAATTTCTGATACAGACAGTTGTGAACTTCCAAGAAATCAATTAGATGCACAGACTGTGCATTCAGGCATCTGTCCATAAGGATCTCTGTCAGTCTAGGATCCAACAACCATGGAATGAGTACACTAATGTCTTGCGATTTCTATTTTCATGTTGCATGAGAATGTAATATGGTGGTTGATGCAAACCCCATGTAATGAACATCTCTGTTGAGTTCTTCTCTTTCTTAGAATTCAGTTAAAAATCTTTGCTGAACATGTACATTTGTGAAAATTAATGAATTTTAAAAAAAGCATGGTAAAACATTCACTTTCAGGTAAAAAAAGAACATGAGGAAATAGATTTGAAGTAATCCTTGAATGTCACAGATACTGGTATATTATAGCCTCTACATGAGGAATGGGACCAAATTTTCCTATCTGTGATATCTTTACTGTATTCAGATCTGAAAGTCAATAAACAAGGCTCTCTACAGGCAGATGGATTCAGAGCTGAGTACATGTTTGGCCCCTGCATCCCAGTAAGAAGAAAATATTTCTTACAGAATGGAAGTGTCTCCTAGTGTCCTCTTTCCACTGCTACAAGAAGGCTGGACAGAGCCAGGGAAAAAGTATTGGGGTGGCTTGCTGAAAAATTAGTACAAATTAAAGGTGTGAAACTGTGGTATGGAGACAATAATCTGAATCCAGGAAAGACAAATGAGTGTGCTCTTTCTGGGTGGTCACTTCCAACTCTGCCAGGAGGTGAGACTGAGCCCTACACCAACTCCCACTGGTGCCAGTGTAAAACCAAGAATATACTTTTAAAAAATACTATTATTATTTTTATTTTAAATCCCTAGATGGACCTAGTTATTATATTGACATCAAATTGCCACAAATTTGTAGTATTAAATTCCCTTGCTTATCTGCCACCTCTCATTTGGCTCCCTCCATATTTTCTAAGCAAGCATTGAAAGTTGGGGAAATTTCAGGACAGAGTCTGAGAAAGAAAAAATACTGAGCATGGGGCCCTTAAAAACTCCCCCATCAGTATGATCTCTTAGCATGTTATTGATTTAGTTCTGATTAATTGTTCTGATCATCAGAGAGACTGCTGAACACAGAGATGTTCTCATGGAGAGAAAGGCAGACTCATGATCCACAGAGTCCCTGCCTGAGGGTGGGTGGAAGGAGGTGAGCTCTCTGAAGGGCTATTTGGTATTTTTAGCACTTTGTGCTCTTTATTTTTGTGACAATCTTAGGCTGTACTGGACTCTTTTAACTGCACCTGTTATAATATCTTCTTTTTTTTTTTTTTTTTTTTTTTTTTTTTTTTTTTTTTTTTTTTTTTTTTTTTTTTTTTTTTTTTTTTTTTTTGGGTTTTTTTTGTTTTCTTGTCACTTTCCCTCAAATTGCATTGAAAACACTAAAGAAAACAGCCCACTGTCAGGTAGTTCCTCTCCTCGAGAGGATTTCTGTTATCATTGAAATGAGACAGTTTTCCCAGGACCAGGAGAGAGTGGCTTTCCTCTAATCAAGTGACAGCGCAAGTCTGGGTTTGCTAATATGTGGACAATGTGATGGCAGGTGGCTCAGAGACCATCTGATAGCAGTAATCTCACCAGGAGAAGGGCTGTGCATTGTCACCCACTGTCACAAACTGAGCAGGGGAGCTCTGTTAGTCAAACAACCGTGCTTTATTCCCATGTTTGATGTTACAGGTAAAGGTTCTTGATGGACTCATGCTTTATTTCATTTGTAACCAAGCTGGCAGGTGCTGTGACAATAGAAACAATGGAATAGATAGACACAAAGGCAGCTTTTTGTGCTCAGAAGTCCATGTAACTGCTGCACTGCTTTGCCTCTGGTTCTTTGTTTTCATTAGGTGTTCTGTGGTCTTGGGAATGCTTTTTGTGCACATTAGGGCAAAGGTATGCAGGTGTGAATTCAATGAGAGAGGAGTATTCAGGGCTGAGAACTGAATATGCAAGTGACATTTGCAGGCTGTGACACTCAATTTAGCAAATACATGCACGAGTTAAATTTGCAATCCTGTACTTAAACAATATTATAATTGCGCCTTTTAAAGAGATGTAAATTGTTTATAGGTTCATCTGACTTTTTTTTTTCATTGGGAAAACAGTATTTTCCATCTCCTCTAACCCAGCTGGAAAATGGATTAAGCAAATCTTGTTTAACTTAAAAAAAAGAAAAAAGAAGGAAATAACTGGTTGGTTGTAAATAATCATAAAACCTTCATCCTCTAGGTGAGCTTTGCTTTATTTTCAAGCACTGTGCAAACGGAGTTGCAGATTCAGATTAATATCTTCACAATGAATTGTACATGCCTGATTTAGTAGGAGTATTTGTAGGGAAAAGGTGTGAAAGTCCAAAGGTATGGAATGAAATTGGTAACCTTAACTACACCTGTAACTATTGTAGTACTCTGTAGCATCACCATGGAAACTGTGGATGCTACAGAGCTACAAAACCTCAGGACTGCAGTTACACTGCCAGAGCTATTGTTTCTCTTTTATTTTACTTGTGGATATTTCACTCACACTCTGGAGCTAAGTAAGGTCAAACCATGAGCTCCACACCCTGAACGTTCCACAATCACTGAGCTCTGTTTGGATGAAGAGAATCTGAGAACAAGGCACATGCCAGGATTTTCTCCTTCTTGCACTCTTGGCAAGCGTTTTGCACATAATTGGGCATCAAATATGCATTGTTGCATATTCAAAAGTCCAAATTTTCCTCTAGAGTATTTTCATGCTTCTAAAACTTCATCAGGATGATCATTCTTAAATACCCAGTTCCCATACAAATCTCCCAGGCCAGACACTTAAATTGCATAACAATCATGACCATTCCTGGACATTAATCTTTCAACTAGACAAATTTTTGCATTTGTCTTCTAAACTTCTATTCATAGAGGCTGTCCTTTGAAGAGACAGAGGATTACTGATTTGGTTGGCAAGGGCTGGCAGTTGCTGCTCCAAGATGCACTGAGGTGAATTCAGGTATGAGATAACACAGAAAGAAATAAGCCAGAAAGAATTAATTGTTCCCACAGAGTCTTCTCCATCCCTGTTAGGAGAAGCCTAAACAAGGAAGTAACACTGGTGTCTTGATTTGTAGAGCACTAAAGGTAAGCTCCACCTCACTTGAAGGTCTAATAGCATAGACTGGGTTAGGCTCACATAATCCAGACTGAAACACAACTCCATGGTTTATTGCTACGTGGCTGAGAGGTGGGACTTCAGGGGAGGAGTGCAAGAAGTTGTCCAAGCAAAAAGAAATCAAAGGCCAGAGCAGAAAGAAGTCAGAGTTGAAGTCATTGAAATCCAAGCAAAAAAGGGAGTGAAGTTGAAGTAATTTATTTTCTTCTCAGTTCAGTCTTACATACTGTTAGAGCTCTAAGCAGTCACGTCCTGCTCCTAAGCAAGAATTTCCCACTAATTACAGAATTAGCCTATTGTTTGAGTTACTTTGCAGTCTTACAAAACTATATAGTTTCAAAACCCTTGATATCTGCATATGCTGTACTTTCCCAGCTCTTCTCATATCTGTGGTTGCTTATCCCACAGCCTCCATCCCACCAAGGCCAGGATATCATTAAGCTCCATTGTGGTCTCTATTCTGTCCCCTATTTGTTCTCCCATAGTTTGTGTCACCAGGAATCTCTGAAGGAAAGGTGCTGTGACCAGAAAAAGCAGCTTTCTGACATAATTTTCTACCTGCTCCTGGTGCTGGAGAAGAAGCCATGGATCTTTGCTTCATATGCTATCTAATGGTTACCAAATATTGTCTGTGGGGATGCCTTCATTCTATTCCAGATTTGATAAGCGCTTACACAATTGTCAAATATACAAGGAATGGAGCTGAATCTTTTCAGGCTTTTAATAATCTTTGCAGTTTGGCTTCTGAACAGCCAGTTATGTAGTCTATTATAATGAGAAATATTAGTCCAAATATCTATTTAAGGACCACTTAAACTCTTTAATTTATATTCATGGGTGATAAAACATATACACTGGGTGCTTCACATATTTTTTCGCTTGGTATGGCTGTCAATCTGAGTTTCAGCTCAGTTCCAAAAGGAAGCTCTCTGGTTGCCCCTTCTCCCCTCCCCACAAGCCCCAAGTCTCAGAGAAGCAACAGTTATTCAGTGCATGACAGGGGTGGATAACTGGGGCAGCTCCTTTCACACTTCCTACTGGCATTTTTGTTATCTTGCTGAAGCAGACTACGCAATGTATTCAGTAACCAGAGGACCTGACTCTGTCTTGTCAGCAGGGGATAAATGTGTGGCAGTGACAGCTTTTTGTGATGGTGATTAGGGCTGTCTGGCTGTCACAGTGCATTTGCATTGGTTGGTGTGACTACACAGGTCCAGAAAAGAGTGTGGCATCTCATTTTGTCCTCAGAGGCAGTTCAACTCCAGTGCTACTGGGCCTGTTTGGTAAAATATACATTTCAGTTTATTCCTGTATTGTATAGAAGGAAGCTTTTCTTTGCAATGGCTTTGTCAGGGAGGAAATGCAATTTAAAAGGTCTGTAAGATTATTCCTGCCCTTTGTCAGATCACAAAGCTTGCTTGTTGTTAACATCATGTCTTGTACATCCTGAGTGTTTTCCCACCTTCAAATGAATTTATAATCAGAAGAACTGAGAGAACTTTCTGTTTCTCTGCAATGTGCTGAACTAGCTCAGCAACTCTAACCCTACCCAGCCTTCACCCTTTAGCATTTTTGCTTCCCTGGAGGTAACACCAGGCTGTCCTCAGTTTCTGTTCCCATCACTGCAGACTGCAAATGAGGAACATCTCCTGTGGCCCTGAGACTGACTGAAGAGAACTGTGCACACTGCTGGCACTCCAGAGCTCAGTGAGAAAATTGGGAAGGGCTTCAGCTCATAACTGATGGATTTAGATGCTTAAATTCAGGTCCCATTACAGTCACTGGAGACTGAAAGCTTTGTCCAGCTCTCTAAACTCGTGTGTGTCAGTAACCACATGGGGCTGGTGGATCAATGTCTGATCTGAGCCCTTCTGGACCAACCCCTGCAGCCCAGGTGAGAACTGCAGGGCATCTCAAATGGCCCCAGCCCCTGCTGCAGCCACTGAATCGCTTCTCTAGAAGTGGACACCTAAGTAAAATGCCTAAGTCTTGGAGCTGAATCCCTTTACAGGGAATATTAATGACCACCATCCACAGTGGATGCTGGAAACTTCTCGAGGTTGCACCAAAGTTTGAAGAAGTTGATGCAGATTCATTAATGGCTTTTGGAATGTGTCCTTAAAGAAAAGTCATGTCTTAAGGTGTGACTCATGAAAACAGCTTCAGTTTTTTATTTTTTTTCTTTTTTTTTTACATTATTAAATGTACCTAGCTTACAGAGGAGAGAAACTAATGATGTTTCTTTTAATTAGCAGTGATAAAAACTGGCTCTGGGAATCTTACTTTATTCTTTCCTTCCCACCTTATCACATTTTTCTACTAGATTCAGCACATACTAATGAGTACACAATGTGCTGGGTTTTTTTTTTCTTTACTAAAAGTAGATGGATGTGGTGGAACTAACTGAAAACAAAATACATAGAACTATCAAGTCTGACCTCCACACACAGCAAAGTTCTGACAATTTTACTGATGACCTTTTCAGGAAAGGAAACTGGTCTCTCTCTAGGAAGGATCAGCTGATCAATAAAGGTGAGCAGGTAACTCACTCGTTGCCCTGTCTGCTTACAGCAGGTGGATGGATAAACAACTCACAAATTAGGATAAGGTGCCAGTTTTCACTAACAGAAATAAATTTTCTTTAATATTAAATGATTACTTAATTAGATGAGCACTGCAAATTAAAATAAATTAATAGCTACAGCTATGGGGGGAAAAATATACATCCATTCTACTTGCTTATCATCCACAAATTTTTCTTGCAAAGCACTGAACAGGTCCTTATGATTTTTTTTCTTACACCTTTTTCTACTGATCCCCATGCACAGAGGTTGGCATCTAGGCCATTCTGCAGATGGGGCTAAGATTTTCATGGCTGGAATAAGGACACCAGGCTAAAATTTATTTTTGGCTGGAATTTTTTAAGTACCTTGGTGAGAATTTTTTGAAACATCATTGAATTGCTCACTGAAAATTCACCTTGACACTTCAGAGCTGACTACCCCCAAACTGTCACTGAACTTTAAAATGTCACAATACCAGAATTATATGTTCTAAAAATAGAGAAATTGCTTAAAGAGGAATTAAACTGACTTCGACAAGTTTAATTAATCACTATGCATTGGGAAAAAAAGTAACATCCTTTTCTGTTGAAGTGCAGAGACAGTTCAGACAGAGATTGGGTTGCAGAGGCATTATCAGAAGACATCAGTGTGCTAAGCAAGAGCAAGCCCTGCTCTTTTCAGCTCCTGCTTTTGGGAGGCATGACAAGCCATTTCAATACAGCCCATGTAACCTCAGTCTGCTGAGACCCACTGGCAGCAAACACCTCCTCAGCTCAGTGGATTGAATCCATGGTGTGGCATGTCCTCATCACGCTCATTCACACACTTACCTTCAACAGTTTCACCAAAGACAAGAGCAGAACAGGTGACCTGGGACAGGAGAGAAAGGAGAAGAAGGTCCTTGGCCATGCTGTTAGTTGGTTTGAAGGTGAGACTGGTGGCATTCCAGAGGCAGAAATGAACAAGGGATAAAGCAGTTTGTCACCAGCCCCACATCCTGCTGCTCTTGATGGACTGTGGACCTGAGTCTTGCCTGGGGCTGTTGGTTGGGTCACTCTGAAGCTGGGCGTCTGTGCCCTGCTGCTGAAGGCACAGTGTCTGCCTGTGCATGGTCTCCTAGCTTGTGTCCCTCCAGGAGCAGCCCCTCCTCTCCTGTTGCTCTCTGGTAGTGAGTAATGTCAGCACATCTCTCATTTAGCACTGTGGATACCTGAGGAGTCAAGAGCTCATCCTCCACTGCCCTCAGCACTGCCAAGAAAATGGGTGTTTTGGAGCGGGGGCGGCAGAGCTGCCTCCTGGCCAGGAGGGAGCCATGAGTCTCAGGAGCCCCTTCCCCAGGCAGCTCTCCAGATCCCCCAGACACACAGAGCCCTGCTTAGCCAAGCCCCAGTTTAGGCCAATTTGGAATACACAGCCCCATTTTGGCATCATGCAATGAACCCCAAAGCACTGAGAACCATTCTTTTTCCTCCTAAACTGACTGCATTTCCCCTGTCAATGCCAGCACAGTGCTGAAGTGTGTGCAGGTGGCTCCATTCCACTGGGAATTCCACGGCATTATGTCAACTTACCCTCTGCAAAAGGACTGTTAATACCAGTATACCTTTCTTTTCCAAAGAATAAGTAAGGAGCCTGATCCACCCCACCTTCCCCATAGAAATAAAGACAGTGAGGCACAATGAAGATGCTTCTGCAGCAGGGGTGCCTCAGCCAGACCCCCTCTCCATCAGAGGGTTTGCTGAGCCCTGCATGGATGTTGCTCACCAGTGCCAGGAGCAGGCTCAGACCCCTCTGCTCTCCAATCTACCAGGGGATACAGCCACACCCTCCAGCACTTCAGCTGCTCAAATGACTTAGGAAAGGTTATGTGTGTGTAGCCTGTGTGAGCAAGGAATTGCACAAGCTCTTTGCCAGGCCAAGGCTAATACCCAAATCACAGTCTCATCCTCCCCTTCCTAAGGTCAGAGATGTTCAGCTCAGAGTTTATTCTCCCAGCTGATCTGCAATGCTTTGTGAACCAGAATTCCTGATAGGAAAGCCGACAGCCCCTCAAGTCTGTTAGGGCAGTTGAGTGCTACTGTAATAAGGTAGAGTATATTCAGTGTAAGGGTAATGGGTAATGGGGGATTTATAACAAAGCCATAATTCAATAGGAGGGAGTTCAGATGATATCATGAATCACAGCTGTGAGATGTGACTGATCGATGAGATCATTAGAAAGCTAAGATTGAATTACAGGTCTGGTAATTTATCACTCAACAGCCTCAGGATTTTCTATGATATTTGAGGAACACTTACACATTTTCCTGCACTGTTTTTTTCAGGTCCCTAATTATAAATGAGGTGCTGGAAATGCTTTTAATCAGTGGACAGTCTAGTGCCACTGTCTTTCACTGTAATCAGAGTTGCAGGGATACAGTGAACTTCTCTTTTGAATTATTCAGGATGTAGATCATTGCAGAATTACAACATAGCATTTTCTTTCTCAGTGTTCAACACAGCAGTGGAAAATTCCAGTGTAATAAGGCTGGGACATAAATTTCTTTCATAGTTAACATTTTATTGTACTAATTAAGAAGCAAAACAGAAAAAGATGCTACATTCTATGTTATTGCTAATCATATTTCATATTAATTAATAAACATAGACCAGTTAGTCTGAGGTGTGAAATTTTTCAACACCTGTTTTTTTTGCTGGTTTAGTAGATTCTACTTTTTACTTTCTGCCTGTTATCTGGTTCATTTATTGAATATATGTTGTATATGAATTGAAGCGGTCTGGGGACATTACAGTTTGATAAAGTAATGAGGCATTTGCTTTCTAGAAGACAAAAATTAAAGCCATAGGCAGACCTGCAAAATTAATGGACTCCAGTTAATTTTCTGACTCTGACAGCTACTAACCCAGAGCATTACAAAGGAGAATGTCCAGGATGGCTGACATCTTTGAAAGCAGCCTCTGCAGTCTGTGAAAAAGGTAAACAAATTGTGAATCCACCTGGGTGATATTTTTGGACCCGGCTCTAAGAAAATGTAAAACAGAGATGCCACTTGTAATTCATGTCGAATCAATTTGACACTCTCCTTCTTGTAATGGCTGGAGGACCGGGATGTTCTGTCTTGCCTTTTCCTTGCTTCTTCCCACATGTCTCACTGCCAAAACCTCTGCAAAGCACATTCTGTGTACCATCATCTCCCCTGCCTCTGGCACCCTAGATTTTACAGTCCTTTCAAGAGGGTTAAGAGTCCTGGAGTTGTTGCACATCTCTATCTTCCTCTGGCTTTTGGATCCTTTTAATGATCCTTTTCATGAAGTAGAATGAGAGTGATCTGCAAAAAAAAATTACCCCTTTTAAATTTTTGTTTGTGTTTGTTGTTGGTTTTTTAGTTTGTTTTGGTTTTTTACTTGTTTTTAAATTTACCCGGTACTGTCTGGCAGAACTGATGGACAAGCAGCCTTCCCATCTCTTTGGAAATTTCACCTAAGGAATGTATTTAGTCTGAGTTAGACTGGAGTGGGTAGCAATGTTCATAATTCTCTGTGAACAGGAAATTTCAAGGAAAATCACACACCTCACACCTGATTATTGTGTTTACAAAATAAAAGCTTTTCCTTGCAGCTGCACTGAAAAATTGATATTCCTGGCAGTCCTCTCTGTGTGGCTGCAAAGATGCTGACAGGAATGGTAATGTCAGTGTGGGGTGGGGTGGGCAGGAGGCTCAGGAGCTGTGACCCACTCACACCCTGCCCTGAGCTGCTCACCTGGGAACAGCCAGGGCACAAGTGCTCTGCTCCACATCAGGACTCTGCCATCTGCAGATCCTGGGACACCTCTGAGGGTCAGCACCCTTCCTCCCTTGTCCTGCTGAAGGATGACAATTCTTTATCTGGCCTCTGAAACTTCTTCTCATCATCTCCCACTGCATGGCAGAAGAATGAGCAGCAGCAGAGGCAGCATCTGCCTGCAAGCCAACAAATTTACTTCCAGAGATGCCAGCTTGTACTTTGCATGGTCAGCAGTTTCGTGCATATTCGTTTCTCCCTGATGTAAAATTTGTCTCTCAGCCAGAATCCTGTAAAAAGGATTATTCTGTTCTGTCACTGCTGCAAATTGCCATCATCAATGAGCTTGTTTCAAGGTGGGCTGGTGCCTGTGAGAGTCCCTCATGGCTCTGTTGCTGCAGTCCCTTATATGTTTTCATTAATAGAGCAGTTATTTTAATATTCTGCATCAGTCATATACCTAAATGCCTGGTATCAGCCTTGTGGAAGGAATATCAGTCAAAACCTGCCCCACTTGGGTTTTTTCAGGACATTTCTCTTGTTCTTTGCTCAGTTTACATGAGTATTTCACAAATATTAATGACTTAGTCTCCGGAAACCTTTCTGAAATATTAAGACACAATTCCCTATAGCAGTGAGAAAGCAGAGAGCACTTCAGGTAAAGGAACACAGGGTAATTTTGGGATACCAAGAGTGACATGGCTGATCCTTGTTTTTCCAGAGCTTGTGCCTTTCCCCATGACTGTCTCTGAGCAACAACAGTTCCCACTGACACAAAATCTGCTCTGTGTTTTCAGTTAAGCTGCAATTAATCCAATTTAGCCTCCTAAAACATTGCCTAGGCAAAATACCTCTTCCTATGCCACTGTCAAGAGATGGAGGTCAAATCCAGCTCACTGGGGCAGTTTCCAGCTTCCTCACCACTCTTCCCTCATCTACAAACCTGAAATTGGTTCTCCCCATCCTGCTCTCCACCAAAGGAGGAGATGCTGGCAACAAATCACTCCTGTCTGTGGGATCAGGGTCCTGCAGAGAGGTGATCCCTGCATTAAATCCCATCCCATGCATGGGTCAGCAGAGCAATTTACAGAGTGATTTACAGCCCTGTAGGGCTGCCTTCCCTCTATTTTATCCCAGACTTTCACACATCAGTTTCATTAATGTTCTGTTTGTGCATGAATGAGTTAGGGAGAGACCTGGCACTGCTGAGCAGATGGTGCTGCTGTCCTTGGTGAGACAAGGGCCATCCCTGCTCCAGGAGAGCCAGGCATCCTTGCTTGCTCAGGAGACATGGTTTTCTATTGATGTGCTGCTGAAATGAACCATATAATATCTAACCACAACGGAAAGAGAAAAATCTGAAATAAGAAGCTTATTCCAAAAAGTTGGGAGAAAATGCCATTTTCACCATTTTTTGCTTCACAAGAAAAAATTCTCAACATTCAGATCTCTATAAATGACTCTGCCTAAATAGATGTTAAGAACTCTAACAAAGTGCTCAGAAATTCTCTTTTTTTTTACTTTAGAGTGAGCTTTCTAATAGCAACCTAATGGAGCTTGAATATTTTTTTTCTTCACACAAATAAGTCCATCCTTTATTAAAAGTGTTTGCTATAATTTCTTCTTGTCTCTGCTTCCTTTGCTTTTTTTCCAGACACATTTGCAGCTTTGGACATTTTTTTGCAAGGTTTTACTGCAGTTTCTTTCTCAATGTATTTTATTTTTCTCCCAAAGTGGAAAAAACCAGCAAATACAAATGCACTTGGAGGAACAAAAACAAGAGTGTTATAGGAAGAGAGATTTGATTTTAGATGTTTTGTCATATCAGAACATGTGGTATGATTTTGAAACACACGTATTTTTCAGAACAATGTACAAACTTCAGAGGAATTCAGAGAATTTGGGGATATGGGAAAAGTACCTTCACTGATTTGATGACATTCATATGATCAAACAGTATTATTCTGCTTAAAAAAAACCCAAAAAACCTAAAAATCACAACAAACCCAACACTCTTCACCCACAAAAAACTCCACAAAATGAAAACTCTCCTGCCAAATCTCTCACCAACCCAAAAAAACATTAAAAAAGTAAACTAAACCCCCCAAAAGACTCAGACCAAAACGAAGGAAAAAAAGAAATGCTGATATTTTATCAGACACTTGAAAGAAATTACCTGAGACATGTATTCTGAAGCTCAAAGCCCAGGTTTCAGCATCCATAAAGCAGCAGACTAACATGGACTAAATGGTGAAAACCTAGATGTGATAATTAGAGATCTGGAAAACATAACTTAGAAGGAATAATTGAATAAAAGAAAAACTACTTGGCCTTGAAAGGGGAAGACTGGATGGACAATCTGTAAGTGTTTTCAGGTGTATGACAGACCAGCCTGAAAAACAAATAACAACCTGTTTGCTGACATGGCTGGGATCTGTGAAAGGAAGACCTACTGGATTCAAATCCCAAACAAAGGAAATTTCCAGTGTTTAAGATTAGACACTCTTTAAAACTTTAAACTAGCACAAAAAAAATAATCACAAAGTAGAAAACAGGTTGTCTAAAGATTTTTGGTGTCTCAATCACTGGGTGTTTTTGGGGAAAAAAATGACATGTGTCTTGATTTCTATATAATTACATATAATTAACCCTAAGTTGAAGCAAGACGATAGGTAAATTAGATCTTTCCTCTCTTCATCTTTTAGGATTCAGAAAAGAAGTGAGAGAATAATACTATTTGGGTTTTAATGGGTATTTTTATATTGGGCTTTTTAAGTCTAAGGTGAGAAGGTGACACTTTCTGAATCACTCTGACAAGCTGTGTATTGCAAAGAAAACTGAGTGCACAAAGGAGATAAGCAAACTGAGCAAGTAGTTCATCACACACAGGAACTGCAGCCAGTTTGGATATCATCAGCAGAAGCTACCTACCACTAGAAAATGGCTGCGTTATAGTATTTTGAAGAAATATATTTTTGTGGAGAAATACCCTGACTCACAAATGAATGTATTTTCCTAACCTTTAATGCTCTGTCCTGATTCTTTCAGGAATAGAATAATTTAATTTTTTTTTCTTTCAGCTAAAAGTAACTGATTTCAAATCTATATATGCAATCACTTAAAGGAAAGAAATTGTGTTTGAAGCATAGCATTTCCGTTTTTTTGAATAAAATATTTTTGCTTGGTTCTAAATACAAAATTTAGAACAAGCTTTGGACTCTGCCTCAGATAAAAAACAAAGTCAGAATCAATTAACATCCTCTGGAATGGGTCTTCTATTTTCCTTCAAACGTCAATACAGATGATATTAGACTTTTAGTAAAATTAGACCTTGTTTAAATATACATTTGGGGAATCCCTCTTCATTTTGGAGAGTATATATCATAAGAGAAACTGACCAGTGGCAGTTTGTCCATGTTCAGTTTATAGTTGCAGCATTTGTGTTTTGTTTCCTTTTTGTTATGATGCAGGTTATCTTTGGGTTTTCTGAAGGTAAATTATGGGCTTTATGGTAAAATCACTGAAATGTAGCTTATGACAAAACTTACAATAAGACAGAGATATGGTGGATGCTCCCTATCCACTGAGAAGCACCAAATATTTGAGCAAAGGCAGTTTTATTTGAAGTATTAGAGTACTCAGAATATTTAATTTCTTTTTAGGGAGTGAGGTCATAAAATATTAATATTTTATCCTTCCCACTCCAATAAGGATTTTTTTTTAATAATAATGAAATATAACTTCAAACTCATTACTTCTTTCCTTTGCAGAAATGCCTGTCCTAATGGTTTTTTGCTAAGCATGAATTTATTAGTCTTCCTAAATTTTATCTAAAGTTTAAGAAGGTATTTGACTGTCCATTTTGACCTGGAAGAGTGAGGTAGTAGTGGCCATTTACTTTCTTTTTATTTAAAACTCTCTGTTTTAAATTCATTTTTTGTTCCTTGTTAGTACTGAAATGAGCTTTGAAAGAAAAAAAAAAGACTTAGGAGGAAATTTGAAAAAGATAATTTATCAAAGACATTGCCATCTACAGCAACCTAAAAAAATAAACTGCCAACAAAAGCTTGAACTAGTCAGTTAACTTGAACTAGTCAGTTTCATGAAACCTGGAAGATTTAAAGGCTTGAATTCCAAGTATATCTTTGAAAAAATAAAGAGAATCTCTCTGCTATGCTTTGTCCTGTTGGATTTGACCATGGTAATTCACATTACTGTGAATTCACCAACTTTATCTGCAGTTCACTGATGTAAGTGAAGAATGAGGTCTCATACTCTCTCAGCCTTCCAAACATCTTTCCATAATTATTCTCATTTCCACTGTTGGTCTGAAACCCCTGTGGACACTGAGAAATAACAGAAGTAATGCAGTGGTTGGGTTGTCCACAGGAAGTACCATGGGGTTGAAATATGAGGTGAACTCATGACATCCCCTTGACAGCTAAATCCAAACTTCTAATTCAGAGAGCCCTTATCAGAATGAGATGTCTTGTCTTTCCTGCAAACAGCCTGCTCTGAGACCATGAATCGCCCCTGAGTGTTTGCTGCCTCTGGATCTCGATCCCTGGGTCCCTGGCCATGGCTGAGGGACAGTGAATGTTCTCACGGGGATATTTCAGGTGGGATTCCAGTGTGCTCAGCACAGCCTGGAGGTCCTCACTCTCACACCATCCCCCAAACATTTGTGTGCCACCTCGCTAGAGAGGTGTATCTCTAGCGAACCTAATATTATCTTTTTTCCCCTTCAAATCCAGATTAAAGCCCTTTTGATCAGCCCTAAGTTTGCACTAAGAACTTTTGCACTAAGTTCCTTTTCCTTCTGTTGTTGTAGCACATCTGTTCCAGTGTGCCTGATGTCACGTAGACAGACCCATGATGAAAAAAACCCAAATTCTGCTGGTGACACCAGGCTCAGAGCCAGGGATTGATCTGCTGGCTCTTCCTGCTGGCACTGGGATGGCAGCAAGTTCCCTCTAAGCTCTGCCTGTGCAGCTGCATCAGCTGTGGTGGGCACAGAGCTGAGAGAGGACAGGGACTTCTGCCTCTGGACACCATCCCTCCCTGACAGAGCTGGCAGAGCTACAGTGACCTTCTTGCCTGCCAAGTGCTGCAGTGCTCCTGGCTCCAGCACTTCCTAAGGGATTCTTTTATGGGGAGAGGGTTTGACCACTGTCACTCCTGGCCCTGCATGGGTCTCCTGGTGCTGAGCTGGGGGCTCCTGGGGAGTCTCTCCACACCCATCTTGAGCTTCCCTTGGTTCAGGGATTCCCCCAGTGCATCACTCTGGGGTTCTCCACTGCCCTTCACTGGGCAGCTGCTCTTGGGGTCATTGAAACTCCCCAGAATACTCAGGCCTGAGACCTTTTTCCTTCCCATGGTCTGAAAGTCTCCTTTGCTCTTCCTGATCCAGCACTCTGTAGTGGAAACACAATAAAACATTACATCCTTCTACTCAGCACAGCAGACTTCACAGTTTTGCAAAATATGCAGGAATATGTTAGTTCCTAAAGTAATTAATGTGTTATCTGCATTACAAACGTGCTGTTTTATGGAGCCATCAAGAAGAAATGCAGTTCTCAGATGCAAATATGTTAGTTAGATGGTAGCTTTATGAACTTTTTAAGTACTAAAAAAGAGGCAATTTTTTTTTCTTAATCAGGTTGCTCATGAAAATAAATCCAAGCTTAAACTTTCTTTCTGTAATTGGTGAAATGGAGCTGGAGTTGGGAGGATCAAAGGTTTCCAGATAAGCATGTAAAAGAAGTATTGATTAGCTAAATAGCTCAGATCAATGTTCCTCACCCTCACTTACCAAATGCCTCCAGCCTGAAATAGAATTTTTATTACAATATTTATTACAAAACAAAGCTGAGACACTTTAATGGTAGACTGTGTGTGCTTATCTGTCCTTGGGAGAGTGGCAGAAATCCTTGATCTAAAGACATCAGGGGAACAAGATTTTCTTTCCTCAGACCATAAAGAAACCTTGCATGCTCATTTTAAGCTCCAGGGAGGTTTTAAATAATTTTCAGTGTTTATTTGTAAGGAAAAAACATTGAAGTCAGTCTAGAGCTCCATCTTACAGAGACAGCACTCCAATTTCACTCCAAAGCAGCTGCCATCCTCCAACTTAGTCCTGATGCCTGGGTTTAAGCCCTTGGAAGAGTGGGCAGACACACTGTGCTGCTTTTTGACCCCCTGACAGAAGTGTGTATCCTGTGGCTGGGCTGTGTTCATGGCAGAGACTTGAACCAAGGTCAAATCTTGACTTGAACCAATATCATCCTACCCTAAACAAATACCAGCAGCTGGATGCTGGAGAACCCAAGAAACACAAATGTTACATGACTAAGAGGGATATCTCCTGTGTTGAAGACAATCTGTATAAGTTTTGTATTTCCTTGGAAAGCTTTATATTTCTCTTGCCCAGCTACCATTAAAATGACCCTGGTGGGACTCTGACAAAAATTATTTCAGACACAAGTCCCAGGAATTAAAATAAAACCATTAATGCGGTGAACTCTAAATCCCAATTCATGAGATAATTTTCATGGTACTAAGCCTAGTTCAGCAAAAAAAATTAACTGTGTGCAAGCCTTTATCTAAAAAGATGGATTCATGTGTGTGCCTAAAGATATTTATGTGCTCATGCATTTGTTTTCTGTGTGGGCCTTAATTCCTGAGGCTGTGGGGAAAGCAAAGAAAGCAGTTTCTCTGTTTGGTCATGTTGTGACCTGGAGGCTGAACAAAGCTATTCAGGGAAGAGAGAAGGGGACATAGCAAGCAGCTAAAAAAAAAAGCTTTTTTTCTAACAGCAATTGATGGGAAAAAACCCTACATTTTATGAGACTTTCCCCATGTGCTGATCCAGAGCATTGTCAGCAGGAGTAGGCTGAACTGGTGCAGGCCTCTTCATGTGGATTTAATTATTCACCTGATTAAGTGTTTCAAGCCCTTTATGAGAAGAAGCAGTAATGAAACCTGGAAAACAGCTCAGAGATTTGCCTCAATAATTGAATGTAGCATCTCGTCATTCATCCCCGAGCCCTTTATCAATTGTATATGGAAATAACTTCATCTACCACCAAAACAAAACACCTGCATTGCTGGCATGAGCACAGTGGCTGTTAACAGGGAGCAGGTCACTGAACAGCAGGGCTCCTGTGGGAGGTGAGGAGGAGTTTAAATTCCAGGTACCACGTGAGGCAGGAGCAGCAATTGCTGAGGCTGAAAGGGAAGCCAATACCAATGTAATTAGTACAGCAGAGCTGTATAAGTGGTTTGCAGTGCAGGGTCTGTACTCTGTGAGTTCATCTTCTCTGACTGTGTCCAAGATAATGAGATTGGCCTGATGCCTAGAGCCAACAGCTACCCTGACTATAAATTTCCCAGCCTCTTCTCCTGGCTGGATCCTGCAAGTTCTGCTGAAGTCCCAGTTCTGAGTCTGGCTCCAGCCTTTCACCTTCCAGGTCTAATTTCTTTTGTCACATTTGGGAACTTCAGAGGTGCTACAGACACCAAGAAAGGGCAGTTTGCAGACAACTTTACAGTTGCCTCCTGTAGAGGTGCATGTTCTCCCTACAGATTCAGACAACCCATAAGCAGGGAAAAGCCACTAGACTGTTGTCTAGGAAGTTCCCATTGACGGCTGTGACAGAAACATGCAGGTATGACAGATGCAGGGAAGGGAAGGGTGGGTCCAGGCTGAATGCAGAAGACACTATGCAGGTACAGTCATGCCAAGGTCCCTGGGACATCCTTATCTGTTGGATGAGCAGTCCTGCAGGCACAGAACCAGATGTCCGTACTGCAGCAGGTCAGAAGCAGGATGGCTTTCCTGGTTCTTGTGTTCACAGCAGTGCTTTGCTGCCATCTTCCAGGTAATCTCCAATCACTTCCTATCAACCCACCAGTAGAAGCACTCTCAAGAAGACAGTGCAACAACACCAAAAAATACTTGCCTACACAGAAAACACAAAGGAATGGTGTTGAGTAGACTATGTGCTCAGTATAGAGGTGGGAGGAGTACTCAGTGCAATCCTAACTCCTAAGAAAGGCTCACTTGATCTTATTTTGAGGTTCCAAGCATGAAATACCCAAGGATTCAGATCCTCAGGAAATGCGCTTGTCAGCAGGCTGTAGAACAGTGCTGGTGATGAGACAACCAACAGCTTTCCAATGTAAAAAGTATAATAATGCTTGAAAGAGGGACATGACCCCAACAACCATTCAGCAGTTTTCCACCTCCTGTGGTCTGGCACAGTGGCCCAGCTTCAACAGAGTCTTGGCAGTGTGATGATCCATTTGATACATCCTGGTGGTCAAACATGTGCGAAGTGTGCAATTAATGCTCTTTGCTAAGGAGGAACTTTGTCTGGGAAGTTGCTGGGTGAATACCAGAATCACCAAGCTCTATTCAGGTGATGAGTGATGGCAGCAGCAGTGTGAATCCTGCTCAGTAATCTGGAGAAAAGTAAATGTACAAGCTCTGTGAAGGGAGCATGGTCAGATTTCTTTGGCTAACATGGCCTTGTGATAAGCAGCATTTACTCTCAGCCATTTCTACGTGACTCTTTGGTCAATCCTTGGGGGCCTGTGTCAGCTAAATAAAATACTTGATTCCATCATGTTGATTCATTTGGTTGAGATAAAAGCTGGTCTTATTGTTTCAAATCAATTTGTTCATGGCAAAAGAAGTTCAAGATTTGGTCCTCATAAATATTCTGTCATTGACACAATCCTGAGAAAATCATTTGACTTCTTTATGTTTGTGTTTCCCACAGGTCCTTAAGTTTCTTGTCAAGGACTTGTAAAGACGGGACACCCCCTTCTCTCTGGGCTGACTAGGATGCAATAATTTCATAACAGAGAACAAAATGTTAGGTAAGAGAAGAAACAGATCCAGAAAAGACTGAAAGAAAAGATGTCTGTTTCAAGAGAAGGAATCCCTTCTTCCCGTTCCCAAATATTAGAGCATGAGAGAAAATATTCTTAAAAGAGAAAATAGAATACTAGAATACTCCAGTATTCTAGCCAGCCTTTAAATCACCCCCACCC
This sequence comes from Sterrhoptilus dennistouni, assembly GCA_013397095.1. Lineage (NCBI taxonomy): Eukaryota > Metazoa > Chordata > Aves > Passeriformes > Zosteropidae > Sterrhoptilus > Sterrhoptilus dennistouni. Next base: position 1,501,241 of record VWZU01010907.1, read on the forward strand.
ACTCAATATTCACCTCAAATAGTCAGTACTGGCAAGTCTTAGCAGAGGAACACAGAAAATAGCTGACCATATTAATGGGTCGTTTTGGTCCAATTTGGCAAAGTTTAGAGCTCCATGGGGAAAAAAGAGCCTCTAAGTTAAAAGGCTGCTGATGAATTACAAGAGTTTCAACAGAAGACCATAAGGGAGAAACAGTTAATAAGTAAAAGCTGGAAAAACCTTCACTTGGCACAATAATTTGCCCTTCACTGTTTTTGGGGGGATTTTTTCCCCTTTGTGTGAATGAGTACATAAGTTATACTTCTCTAACTGTTTGCATTTTGGAGAGCCCTTTGTTCTTGAGATGTGTCACTAAGAGTGCTTATTTCATTTTTCTTCTGGTTTTTAATTAAAAAAAATTGCAAATGCAAAACATAGCTGGGTGATTTATGATGAAAAAGACTTCATTTGAAAAGGGTTCAGTAATGAGGGCTTGGAAGATGCATTTGGTAGTTAAACTTCAATGTACTTTTTTTTCCATCTATCCTGACCAATTTTTATTTGCTGATGCAAAAACCAATGTAGACTTATGAGTCATCTGTTAAAATTATTTTCAATCACTACATTGTTTTTTCATTCACAGGAAGTTCACAGTTTTCTTTTATCAAAGGAGGAAAAAATAATTTGTACTTAAATATTTATCATAATACAAATTTAGAAGCAGAAAATGGTAGAAAAGCATCTCGAATATCAGTTGTTCTGCTGGCATTTAGTCTGTGATGGAGGCCTTAACTCTTCTGATGAAAAACCACCCAGCAAACATCAGGCTGCAGGCATAAGAAGAAGGCAACTGTGTGCATATGCAGCAGCAAACCAGAACCACTGGGAACTGTAGCCCCAATTTGGGCTAAACCAGTCCTGCTTGGTGCCTTGATCCTTCCTCTCAAGATCTGGTCAGGGTGGGAGAGCAGGAAAGATAGAGCTGCTCCTTTCTGGAGCAGCAAGAAGGAGCCTACTGCTGGTGAGGTTTAGCAGAAGGACAGATGAGCTGACAGATTTTGGCAGCCTGCTTAGGAAACAGGTCTGTCATCCTTGGGGAAATTAAAATTCAAATGTCTCACAGCCAGAAGAGATGTGTGGGTGAGCTGGAAAGAGATGGGGAAAAAAAATTCTGGGCTCTCTGGTTTTCAAAACATGGGTTATTGGTCATCTGAAATATGTTTCCCTTTCTTTAGAGTTGCAGCTTATTTGAAATTTGAGCTGTTAGATGTCAATGAGAAGGAAAAGAGCTGCTTGGGCTGTGAGAACAAGCTCTTTGGTGGGGACCCAGTGGGAACAGGGAACTCCCTCTCTCAGCATGCTGTGGGTGCCAGGAGTTTAGATGCAGTGTCTGGGCAACTTCATGGAGTCCAGATCTAATGGAGTCTGTCAACAGCAAAGGCAACTTTCCAAGAAGTCTGTGAGCTATAAGTGATTTGGAGACTGGCAGAGCACCCTGGAAAGGAATCACTGCATGCCTGCTTTTTTCTTCAGCTCCTTCCTTTGTAGCCACTTGCTGATCCTTGCTGGAGGCAGGATACTCTGTCAGATAATCTGACTCCAAATAACCAGGTCTAATACAAGCAGGCTATCTCATACTTGATAATCTCAATTGTGCAATGAAATAATGTTCTCAGCACACAGTAAGAAGCCAAAAGTCAGAAAAATTAGTCTCAGCATGTTGTCCCATGCAGGGGTGGCTCTGACTTCAGTGATAGCACAACTCAACCCACTGGAACTCTATAAGCCTCACAAAATCTTTCCTTGCTTTCTGCCTTAGCAGGGGCAAGCAGCAGGGCCAAAACACACCAAAGGTTTAGATGAACATTCTGTATAAAACAGCAATACCAGATGCCATTTTTGATGAAGATAATACTAACAGGCTGAGAATATTCAGTGTTTATGTGTGGGGAGGTAAAAAAAGGATCCACATTCTTGTAAAGGACTTTGCAAGTTCATCCTACACATTCTTATTTGAGCTCATTTGTTGCCACATTTCCATCTTCTGTGAACTTGGATGGAGTCAACAAAATTCCCAAGGAAAGATTTACAACAACTTGATACAACATGTGGCAAAAGTCCATGTACCTGCATACTGATGTATCTTTAATGAAGGTGCTAACACATTGCAGGGATTCTGTGTGTCTGTGTGCCAGCATAACAACCCTCAGAGAGGATTTTTCCAGCTGGGCCAAGCACAGAAAAGGGTTTGCAGGAGGAAATTGTAAGTTTGTTTAGGTAATGGCATTATTCTCAGCTTTCCAGTCTATAACAAATAGTCTTGTCTTAGTTCTACCTTTCCAAAGGATAACCTTTTCTGTTTTTCTTTTTTTTCTTTTCTTTAAACGTTATCATTCTTTTGATTCTACATTGTGTTATACACATGCACACAGATTCCTGCCCACTACATTATTCTCTTGAGACCCCCACCAACTCAAAAGCGTTGGAGCTGTCAGTAGGCACATGAGCTTGTAAATAAATATATTTCAGGTCTGGGCCAGAACCTCATCCTACAGTCCTGCACAGTGTGGACATGTCATCTGGGGCAGCACAATGGGAAGTATTGCTTCATTGTTTCATGGCATGAATGTGACTGTGAAAAAGTCGTGTATTTTGCCCTATTTCTGTCACTGTATAATTACTAACAGAACTGCACTGCCATTACTACACTGCTCATAAGGGCAGCATAACCTTTGTGCATCTACTCCTTTTGTTTACCTAATAATCCCTTTGTACCTTGCCTCTTTTTCACAGACAGGTTTCAATGTGTGCTTGCAGTGCAGCACAGCAGAGACCGGTGAAAATTTAATATGATGGAGAAATCGTTGTTCTGTCTGAAATATTTCTTACTGGAGTATAAAATGCATCTTACACACAAAGTGTAAGAAATTTCTATTGGTGTAATGGTTAAGGTAGAGAATTTTTTTGTTTGTTTGTTTTGTTTCACACCTGAACATTAGAAAAAGGGGGAGGAGTGAAGTAATTTTGGACTTTTTCACAAAAGAAAGTATATTAATAATATATGATTTTGGAGCCGACAGGATTTTTTTAGCAAACCCACCCTTTGTTTCCTTTTTGTGTCACAAAGTGAAGATTGATCATAAGGAAAAGCATAATTTTTATTTGGGTTCAGTTGGCCTTTTCAGTTTATTCACTTTTGAGAAAAAAATGCCATTTAAGCCATTAAGAAGTAAAAGCACTGATGAGCAATATTGTGTCATCTCCACCAAAGGATCATCCCTTCCTTTGACCCATCTGTCCCCACAGTTAGTGAATAGAGTCAGTCCTCAAAGCTGTATTGCTCAGTCATGACAAAAGCTCTTCACCAGAAAATGTTTCCACGTTCTATTTGCAGTGCAATTATCAACAGCTCTAACATTGCTTTGATTTATTACTTGTAAACTTCATTGTTTTTCTACAACCTCATTACAGAATTATTTGTGAAAGCAGGAAATGTGTCTTATTACTTCCTAATCATTTTAGATATAAACTGTCTAGATGTTCTCCAGCTAATATATCAAATTATCTCACTCTCTGGAAGGGTCCTACCAAAATTTGGGCACCATAATGATATATAATTAATTATATTAATCACAGCTAGTAACTTCACATGGCTGTCTGAATGCTAATGCATCAGCTTAAAAAGATGCCAAGCTCCATTGCTGGGATCTAATAGGAGATGGGTCATCTCCAATATCACTCACACTTCTGAGTATAAATTATATATGTCAGTAATTTCATAAAGACAAAATTGTAATGACGTTCCCTGAGCAGTAATATCCTTCTAGAATTACTTTGTCTGTCTCAGGTGTTTTAATTTTTTTTTTATGTATGCATATGTAAACCACTGTCCAGGAAATCCAGCAAGGCAAACAAACTTCCAGGGACCTGTCAGGCCATGAGGCTTGGAGAAAACAGGTGAGAGGAGCACAAGAGGTGACACATTCCTCACCTGTAAGCTGGGCACAGCTCCTGCACAACCAAACCACAGTGCCTCTTTCACCTCTGATTAAGGAAGTGTGATATTGGATGGGATCTGACTTGCCCCTCTCACAAATGCCACTGCACTTTACATGAATTCATGTCTCAAAGCAATTTCCTCTCTCAAATGCTCCGTGCCTTTGATACCAGTGCCTAGGAAAATGTCATTAAAGTGTTGTCCCACATGGAGTGAAGGAATGACAGCCCATAAAGTTTAACCTGCCACCTCTTTCTATAATCAAGGAAGTCAAGTCTGAAAGCATGTTATCTTTCCCCCAAGAGTGTACTATCTATCTATTCATAGTCATTAGACTCTCCTGCATAAAAAAGACCTGTAAAGAGGGCAGCAATTAGATCTGAAGAGAAGTGCACATGAATAATATGTTAATTTAGTGACTTATTTTCTGGGTTTAGAATACAGAAAGACAGATTCTCACTTTCTCCAATGAGTTTGCTATGATAGCTTAATTAATGACTATTTTAAGTTATATTTAACTTTACAGACTGATTCGGGGTATTCAAAGGCTGAGCTGTGCTGCTGTCTCAGGTAACTCACATTTCTATCTGCTCCTGAATGTACATAATCATTGCCAGCACAGATACTGTCATGTTAAAACTGCATCTCTAAATTCACTTTCCATGGACAATAAAAAGCAATTACTTGCATATTTGCAGAGAGGAGAATGAAACTTGCATAAGCACAGATGAAACAAGTTAATTTCAAATTCTTATGGGAAATTTACTGATAATTTGCTCTGTTATTCACTGAGGCTTTCATGAAAAGCAGAGAGAAACAACGTGAATCATCTAGCAATGTTTTGCTATTGCTTTTCATATATGCATTTTAAATGAAGAGAGACCTGATGGTAAATTAATATCCTCAGAGTATTAACAGCTATCTGCAAGTGGTCACAAGTCAAATAGTGATTTCAGAGAATGTATTTCACACAGTAGGTGGGATAGCATATGAAAATAAATATCAAATTTACTATGATTTGGCAGGTGACTAGGAGCTCATTAAGTAGCTGTAACATCATTACCTGTGATCCCCTGGCCTTGCCTGAGTTCTCAGCCTTCTCAGTAGAATTTTACTCCAGAAGCAATCATTTTTTGAGCTCTAAGCCATGAAAAGTTGTGGCTGGGCTGTGGGGTATTCAGTGCCCTATGGATAAATGAAGAGAAGACCTCAGATGAGAATGTCTCCAAGACAGATGAGGACAAGAAGGTGATGGTGGAGAAAAACAGGAGAAGGTGTGGGGTGACAGGTTCTCAGATGAAGGTAAAATTAGTGAAAAAATTACATTCTTGACTTGTTGTTTTCCCAAAATCAAGGTAAAAACAATTGCCTTTTTTTTTTTTTTTTTTTTTTTTTTTTTTTTTTTTTTTTTGTTTGGATGTTCAAGCTTTGCAAAATGCCAAATCAGTCTGCATTCCTAGTGAAGCAATTTCTTTTTTTTCAGCAGTTTTTCCTCCATCTTTTTGGCTACTTACTGCCTGGCCATTGAAATGTTCTCCAGTTAGCCTGGGCAAGAAATATTATGTCTAGTGAGCTGTGGGTTTGTGCTGAGAAGGTGTGTGCCCTGTGTGCTCTGTCCCCAGTGCTATCACATTTACCACATATTTACCAGAGTTACATCACACTTACCATACACTTACACCACATTCACACCACATTTACCAGAGTTACATCATATTTACCATACACTTACACATTTGCATATTTATCATACATTTACCAGAGAGTTACACCACATTTACATCACATTTTCTATACATTTACCACACACTTTCACCCCATTCACAGCACATTTACCATTCACTGCTGACCCCTACAGACAGCAGAGCCCTGGGGCAGCTGCCAGGTCACAGGAGTCAGAGTGGCCTTTGGCGATGTTCACTGGAAATGGGAGAGGAAATACCCCTGGGGTAGGGTTAATTGTCATGAGATTGTAGAGGCCTCTGACAAGCCTTGGTGCAGAGCTTTCACGCCCATAATTTGTCTCTGGACCATATCAGGGTGGTAAGAGGTGTTTTTCAACAATCACATCTCTATCCCCGTCATGGAAACAGTGGGCAAAGGATCAAATGGCATGTATGGAGAGAGTAGGACATTTCCTAAAGGTGTAATCTTTCTGTAAGTATTCAGCTGCTCTGTGTGTGGTCAGTTTTAATCAGCAAGACATTTCTCTTCTCTACAGAAAGCAGCTCCCTTTTGTTTCCTGCCTCAGAACACTTTAACTTCTACCTTGTCCCTTCCATAAAATTTCATGGAAGAGCTTTGGACAGCTGCGCTGAGCACTCCTCCATGTGTGTAGGTGCTCTGTGCTAAAACACCTTGCTGTGACAGGTAAGCTGTCTTCCTTTTCAGCACTTACATCTTTTATTTACCGAATAAGGCTTGTTTTCTCCATTTAATCATAGTCCACTGAAATCCATGGAAAGTCTCCTGTTGCTTCAAGATGCTGTAAGTGAAGGTGTAAATTTTATTCTTGATTTTATTTAGGCCAAGAATTCACCAAGAGAGTCTGAGCTAGTTTGGAGTCGCTCCTATTGTGCCATGAGGAGTTTCAGTTCTGAGAAGAGAGTGGTACATTTTTACATGATAATTGTGTACCTCCAAACAGGAGAGGAGATCCTGTTAGTGAGAGCTTCTGCAGAAAGAGCAATCAGGCAATGAGGAGATGCTCTTTAGGGATGTTCTCCTCCTCTGATCTCCACATAACAACACCTGGTGGGAGGAAACAGTGTTCCAGGAAAGTGCATCCTGATCTGGCAGCTGATGCTGATTATGTTGGGAGAAATACCTACAGTCTCTCTTGATTAGGGAAATCATTCTTTTCGTCTAAATTAAGGCACCTTTCAAAAGTTTCCATCTGAGATCTGCAACTGTCTTGCAAACTGTAACTTCAAGTAACAAGACCACGGTGGAACTTGAAATATATATCTTGTCCAGTATATTTTATTATATTTATTGCTTTAGGCAAAAGGGAAGCTAAATTACTTAGTGTGAAGCACTCTGAATTCCTCATCCAGGACTGAAGTTATGAGCTGCTGTACTAGTCTTCACCAGAAAAGCAACGAATATTTTATAAAAGGCATAGCTGGGTCTGATAGGGATCTCATACCACAGTAAGTAGATTTGAAGCAGTGTTTCAAACTGACCATTTGAGACCTGTCAGTATGACTGTCTATTCTTGGCCAATTTCAGAGCCACAAACTTACAGAACTTGAGAAGGTATGTGTCAAAAGTGAAATTTGATGCTTCCTTTTATTCATAAAACCTGTCTTCCACAGCCTTTTACATTGTCTGTTTCCACACATCCTTCCAAAATACGTCACCAGCTCCTTCAAGGAGCTGTCACTGATCTCAATACAGTTTTTTTCTATCCTCTCCTAAGGAAACAAGGCAGGGTTTTATTGCATCCAATCTCTTTCTTACTTTCTTAAATTCACATATATATCAATTTGGTAATAATTTTTTTGTTTTCTTTTTCAGTTTAAAGGGTCTTTTTCTCAATGGAGGTGTGCTCCGTTTCAGGTGAAGGCATGCTAGAAACCCAGCTTGCATTTCTTTATGTTCCTTAAGGTGTTTAAAATAATTTATTTAAATCTTCATATACAGTCTTCCAGGAAATACATGGGAAGAGATTTTATTCATGGTCTTAGGTAGAAGAAATTATGGGTGGAAAATTTGGAGCAGCCTTCTGTAGATATGTGAGAGGCACAGATACTGGGTTTGATCCCATGTGTTCTCCTGCACAAATAGCCAGAGCTACAATTGGTTTCTCCTGATGCATTTACCTCATAGAAATAAAGCCCTGAAAAAGTATTGTGCCAGAAAAGAAGCAGCCTCTAAAGAAGCAACACTGTTAAAGCTCAGCATAAATATTTCAAGATTAACAAATTCCTTTAACAGGGAGGCAGAGTGACCTCATTCTGGTCAAAGGCTTGAAACCAAAATAACTTCTGGGTACCAGCACACTTAATGAAGGTGTTGTTAAACCTCAAGGGCCTCACTTTTTAAAGAAGCATCATTTCACACTCCTGTGCTGTCCAGTTGGGGTTTTGTAATTGCTGACATACCCACATAGCCCTTAGCTGAATCACACTTGCTTTTCCTCAATGCCATTCAAGTCCAGCAAGATGCCACAGTCAATTAGCCACTTCTGCATCCCTGGTTTCTGGAGGCTGGGAGACAGCGAGGGAAGGATCCCCGTGTTTTGTGTTTGTTTGTGCTTAAAGGCAGAGAAGTGACCTGAAAGAGAGGTGGATTGGGGCAGAGGTGAGCAGGAATGGGCTCTGGTGAGGAGGGTGCTGCACCAGCAGGGCAGCCTGATAACTGATTGCAACTTGCAGAAGCTTCCAAGAAGATGCAAGGAGTCAGACACTGACTCTGAGGTGGAGCAGAATGCTTGGAGGCAAAACAGGGACTGAATAACTAGCTGAAGATACACCTTCTCCACGGGCCATTAATTGAAACAAGATAAATATATTCCCATAAAAAATGTCCTGTTCCACTGGAAAGTAATGTCAACTCTTTGTCAAACTTATACTAATGTCTGTGAAAACCTGTCTTTAAAAAAGCCTGAGTGAGTAAACTACTTCAGTCAATTACTCCTACTTACAGACAATGTACTCATACAGATATGAGAATATCAGAGTGTACTGATATTTTCTTGTTCCACGTGTTATAGGAAAAGCATCTGGATAACAAGTGAAGGGATGCTCCAAACACAGGTTAATCCAACCTCCTTTGTTAGTGCCTTTCACATAGTGAGGCTGTCTCTGACAACCTCCACATTAGCTGCTCTATGAACAGGGCAATAGGAGAGTTTTCAAAATGATCCATTTGTATAGCTCAGATAATCTGTATAGGATCCAGTTATAGGTTACCATGAGCAGAGCCCATCTGTCAGCTCTTGCCCTCTTTGCTCTTTCCACATGAAACAGTGAGAATATATTTGGGGAACAGAGCTGTAACTGCTGGGTCCCTGAGTGACTCTTCAGACAATCTTCTTGTTTAGATATTCTGATCTTGTCTGATGCATTTTTGGAGACATCCAGCGATCGAGACAGCAGCTTTGTCACTCCATGTCACCATCCTCATACATGCTATTCTGCAGCTAAAGTCATTCTTCCTACAAATTATTATGGATTTCTTTTTTTCTTTTACACAGAACATGAAATAAAACTTTTTTTGCATATTTGAAGACTGTTGTATACTTTCCCATAATCGCACTTCTTTTTGATTCTTTCATAGGTCATGCTTACCACATTCTTGCTATCCTGGTGTTTTTTTTTTTTTTTTGCATCTCTTGCAGTCTCCCAAATATTTCAGAAATATTTATACCCAGAGTCAGTGACTGATTTCCAGCTCAGCCTTCACTAGTGCTAATTTTAGTGGAATAATGATGACTGATGTTTTCAATATGTTATACATGGAAGATAATTTCAAAATAGAAATTGCTTTTTGTAGCAGGAATCAATGTTAGAATCACAGAATGATCTGAATTGGAGGAGACCTTCAAGGACCACCTAGTTCCAATCCTCTCTGTCAAGGTCCTCAAAGCCCCATTCAACATGACCTTGAGCCATTCTGATGATGGGACATCCACAATTTTCCTGGACAACCTGTTCCAGTGTCTTACCATCCTCATCATAAGAAAGTTCTCCCTTATGTCCAATCTAAACCTGCCCTCTTTCAGTTTAAACTGTGTCCTCTTGTCCTCTAACTAGAGGCCTTCGTAAAAACCTCTCTTGATCTTTCTTATAAGCCCCTTTTGTATACTGAAAAGCCAAAATAAGGCCACCCTGGAGCCTTCTCTCCTCCAGGCTGGGCAAACCCAACTCTCCCAGCCTGTCTTTTCCAGAGAGGTGCTCCATCCCTCTGAGCATCTTCGTGGCTTCCTCTGAACTTTCTCCAACAGGATGTTGGGAGTCCTATAGCTGGACACATTACTCTAGATGGGCTCTCAGAAAAGTGGAAGAGAGAGGCAGAATCACCTCTCTTGACCTATTGTCCATGCTTTGTTTTATGCAGCCCAGGATGTGGTTGGCTTTCTGCTCTGTGACTGCACCTTGCCAGCACACCTCTAATTTTGCATCCACCATCATCCCCAAGTCCTCCTCTGCAGGGTTGGTCTCAAAACCTTCATCCTCCAGTCTGTTTCTATATTGCTCCAGCCCAGGTGCAGCACCTGGCACTTGGCCTTGTTGAACTTCATGGGGTTTGCATGGTCCCACTCCTCAGGGCTGTCCAGGTCCCTCTGGCTAATCCATTCCCCCATGCTGCACCACCCAGCTTGGTGCTCTGTAACCACGGCAATGGTGCACTTGACCCCACTCACTATGTCACTGATGAATATATTAATTAGTATTGGTCCCAGGATGTAATTTTGAGGGATACCACTCATTACTGTTGTGCTGAATCCACCTATTTCCTGAAAAATTCCTTAATCTATTTTTAGTTATTCCATATTGGACTCTTATCCACTTATTAAAAAATAATAGATTTAATAACCCAATGCCACGTAGCTAGTATTTGAATACTGAATATTAAATTTTCTTGTTCTTTCGTTATTAGTTATTTTCAGATGAGGAATAGGCTTACATTTCCCTTTGGGTTTGGCTTTTTTTTTTTTTTTTTTTTTTTTTTTTTTTTTTTTTTTTTTTTTTTTTTTTTTTTTTTTTTTTTTTTTTTTTTTTTTTTTTTTTTTTTTTTTTTTTTTTTTTTTTTTTTTTTTTTTTTTTTTTTTTTTTTTTTTTTTTTTTTTTTTTTTTTTTTTTTTTTTTTTTTTTTTTTTTTTTTTTTTTTTTTTTTTTTTTTTTTTTTTTTTTTTTTTTTTTTTTTTTTTTTTTTTTTTTTTTTTTTTTTTTTTTTTTTTTTTTTTTTTTTTTTTTTTTTTTTTTTTTTTTTTTTTTTTTTTTTTTTTTTTTTTTTTTTTTTTTTTTTTTTTTTTTTTTTTTTTTTTTTTTTTTTTTTTTTTTTTTTTTTTTTTTTTTTTTTTTTTTTTTTTTTTTTTTTTTTTTTTTTTTTTTTTTTTTTTTTTTTTTTTTTTTTTTTTTTTTTTTTTTTTTTTTTTTTTTTTTTTTTTTTTTTTTTTTTTTTTTTTTTTTTTTTTTTTTTTTTTTTTTTTTTTTTTTTTTTTTTTTTTTTTTTTTTTTTTTTTTTTTTTTTTTTTTTTTTTTTTTTTTGTTTTTGTTTTTGTTTTGTTTTGTTTTTGTTTTTGTTTTTTTTTAAACTCCTGATATGTTTTTGCAATCCATCCTGATTGCCTTTCTTTATTCCATGAGAGCAGTATGTGGTTGTGCTGTTTAGCCTTTCTGACTGTAATTTTCATGATTACTTCGGGGAGGAGAAGGGAAAATCAGGCTGCTACTCAATAGATGATGACTATGTTGGTAGTTTTATTCTTCTACAAGGATTATGCCATCAAGTAATCTTTTATATACATGGCTATATGTAAAGTTTTATCATTTGACTTTATCACCTCAGAGATTATTTCATATCTACAGTATTTTACCCCACCTATAAGGACATGGTTGTTCACTTATTCTCCTGGCAAAATTTTCAGCAGCAGTTAAATTCAGCAATTTAACTGCTGCTGAAAATTTTGCCAGGAGAATAAGTGAACAACTTTTGTGTCTTGATACCACAGATTTCAACTGTTACTGATTTATCATACTCAGCTGCCTTGATGAAATACTGTAGCCAAGATTTTTTTAAAGATATTTGTATAACATATACAGGGCAGTAATGATTCTGCAGTGATCCATGCTTTTAACAGCCACAATCAGTTATTCCTTCTGACATGGGAAAGCTATAAAACATCAGCCAAAAATCTGATGAGTTATGAAACACCCTGACTCATTACATTGAGAAATTGCAGAAATTTTGGAACAAATTACCTTACTTGCAATGAGAATTAATAATATTTATCTCTCTTTTTATCCTGAAATATCTGAAGGCATTTCTTAGACTTTTGGTAGCCAACAAAGAAATGGGACATAAGAATCATCTGTATTCCTTCAGGAATAAATTAGAGAATTACAGTAAATTAGAGAATCACAGGAAAACAGCTACATTATAGCTGACAATTAGCAATTGTCACCAGAGCTATACACACACAAAAAAATCACTATCCCAGCTCAGTTGCTAACATTCTGCTTTACTCTAGGAAAGTCTTCCAACATATCTGCCCTAATGTTCCTATTTACAAAATACCTGATGTTGAAAGCCGTGTAGAGTCCCTGAAGGGCTGCCAGCAGAACCAGAGCTTATGGCTCTCTTGCTGTCTCTGTGTAAACAGTATGTCTTCATCAGGATGGGTTAAGACTATATCGTTAAGGCACAGCTTGTTGGATATAACATTTCCTTAGCACTGTACAAACATGAACTCATTATCCTCATCTCTCACAAATTGGGTGGCTGATTGCACAATCTCACTTTCACAAGTCAAGAAACTGAGGTGGGAGGCAAAGCACGCTAATTAAGCTACCATATGAAACAATGTAAGGTGGCAGGAGCATCTTTAAAAGTTGCCTTTGGATTCCTAGATGATCAATGAAGAGTAGGATGTGATTTATGTGATCTCAAAGTCGATACCTATGTTTGGTTAAATTACTCACCCTATGCTTCACTGACTCTGGGGACTTGTTTTCTATTAACTGTAATAGGAACACAGGAAACTTTCTCAGATGTCAACGCTTATGTTGCTGGATAGCTAATTTAGTCAGGTAAGTTTTGGGAAGCTGAGAAATACAAAGCCTGCCCTAAAAGCCACGGTGAAATGCAAATAACACACTCTGGAATAGGGGAAGTGGTCACAGCACCAAGACAGAGTGTAAGGAGTGCTTGGACAATGCTCTTAGGGATGGGATTGATTCCTGTGTCTGTCCTGTGCAGGGCCAGGAGCTGGCCTTGGTGATATTTGTGGATCCATTCCAACTCAGAGTATTCTATGATTTAGGATACTTTTTGAATCCCCATTAAACGTGAAAAGCAGACTGCTCTATCCCTTTTGTTAGAATCAAACTATCAGTAAAGCCTGCATAAAATTTCCTTTCTCCCTGCCATGATCAACTGATCAACACGATCCTCTCCCTCTAAGAATCACCCATAGTCACAAACCCAGAAACCATTCCTGTGTCATGAGTGTCACCTCCCTGCTTTGAGAACATGTGAGTAAGTGAGACCAGGGGGCAAATCCAGAAACCTGCTACCTAAGGCTGCCAGATGAAAGCTGACTGTGTGAGTGATGGAAAAGCAGGACCAGGATGGCATATTTAGTCATTTACTGTGGATTCCAGATTTCAGGGATGTGGCTGCTTCTTTTCATTGACTGCACAAAAATCAGTGTGTGACAGTCTGTGTGCTGCATTGCTTTCTCAAACATCTAAGGGATGCCAGGAGTCTTAAGATATTGAACAATGAAAGTGACTCTATTGTCTGGTCATATTGATAATTATTCTGGTGTTTGGATTAAAAAAATGTGTAGCAAAACCACGCCTTTAGAGACTGTGCAGCTTAAAGACTAATAAACATGTGAAAGGATAGCTCTTCATTAGAAAGTAGCTGGGGGAAAAACAGGAATAGAAACTCAGGAGAGAAAGTAGTTTAGTTTCTTTTCATACAATATTTTCTTTTTTACAAAGAAAACTCCTACAGGGTTATGTTTTAAAATGCTGTCCATTTCTAAGGTGCAATGCAGGTGTATTTTGGGGAGCCACGTGAAATGCTTTCAAGGCTTCCTAGGGAGCATATGGCTAATTAAAAAAAAAAAACAAAACAATTCAGTAAACAATGACACAAAACAGAATACCAATGACTAGCACTTATCCCATCCATCAGACAGGTGCTGGAGCATAAACATAGGGGTATATTAGCAGTTATTGATGCCATCTGGTCTTTTTTCTATTGTGATTGTATAACAGTTCCTGCATTTTAACAGAGCCACCACGTTGGAGGGAATTGCTAGAGAGAAGTAACAGCCTTCCAAGCAGAGGAAATTTAAATATTTAATGATGCAGAGAATGCATGAGAAATGAGGCTGGAAGTTTGGCATCCCAGCTCATAAACGAAAGGTAACAGCAACGAGAAGAGCAACAAACAACACATCTGTCGATTTAAGCACTGAAGTTTCTCCACTGGGAAAAGAAATTACCATCCAGGGATTAGAAACAGTGACCCAGGAGCACATTTGAGAGGAAAGGCAATTTATCCAAGCTTTCAGCTCTTCTGAGGTTTCTGCAGAAGCAGGGAAGATGCAGAGACTGTGTTTGCTGAGGGCTGAGAGGTCAGAAGCTGTACACAACAAGTACATACACAAAAATATGAAGTGAGGTGCCTAAAGTGAGCTGGTAGGACAAGGGGCAATGGCTTCAAAGTGCGGGAGGGTAGGTTTAAATTGGATATTGGGAAGAAATTCTTTACTGTGAGGGTGGTGAGGCACTGGCACTGGTTACCCAGGGAAGCTGTGGATGCCCCATCCCTGGAGGTGTTTAATGCCAGGTTGGAAGGGGTTTTGAGCAACCAGGTCTAGTGGAAGGTGTCCCTGCCCATGGCAGGGGGGCTGGATTAGATGATCCTTAAGGTCCCTTCCAACCCAAACCATTCTACAATTCCATGATTCCATGACATTTTTACTGTGTTCTACAGGGCTTGATTGTAAGATGCAGGAAGCTGAACTTGTAAATCCATACACAGTTTTTCTCCCTAATGAAAATATTATCTGGTAGGATTTTAATCATATTGTGAACACTAAACCTGGGGTGACATGTAGGATACAGCTATCTGTGCCTGGAGAAATAGTGTTTTAGAGTTGAAAATATGAATGTCCCCTCTCTCATCTAGGATTCCTGCCATTCTTTCTCAGTTGTATGGCAAATGACAATCATTTTGTGAGGGTGTTGGATGATGATATTTATTGTAGCTAAAGACTGTGAAAGAAAATCTTTGTCTCTTTTTAACTGTTCTGTAAACTTTGGTTGCTCTGAAAGTTTTGATGCTTCTATTACTCTTCACCAACTTGTCATGAGATAGACTTGTCATGCCCAAAGAATTTATCTTTTCATTATTTTCTCATTATTTCTACATATATTCCTTCCTAAATGATACATCAGAAGGAGGGAAAAAAATAAACACCTGCTGTTCCTGTCTATGTTCTGCAGCTAGAGAAAATTAGTCATTAGTTCAGTGGCAGCTCCTAGCCCACTTACAGAATCTGTGAAAGATGACCTTACCCCACTGTGTTTTAGGAAAATGTCCAGCCAAAGAGGGTAAGATAAATAAGACAAATTTCATTAAAGGGAACAACCTTAGGGTCATTTCTTCTGTTAAGTAAAGGTGGGAATGTTTACAGATCATGTAAGGGTGTTTACAGATCATTACTGATCACTTGTTTTTCACTCATAAAATCATAGCAGTGTCTCAGGGCACAGCTCTACGCAAGGAAGTTGTTCCAAATCACAATAAATTGGCTTTTATGAGTTATTTTATATGAGCCCTGTGAAGGGATGTCACAGGCTGTCATGTCCCTGGTCCATGGGGACTATACAGTTGTGGTCACTGGTACCAAAGAGGATTGGTAGGAGCCTTTACCTTGTGAACACAAGGGGCTGTGGACAGAGGGGCTCCTGCACTTTTATCACCTCCTTGCTCAGACCAGAGCAGCCCTGAGTGCAGCCTTGTAACCTGGGATTCCTCAGTGCCCTGGAGAGTCACATCTCACAGGGGTTATCAACCACATCAGGGTAGTCAGATGCTTGCTACCAATCACTTTATGAGCAAAAGTACTCTGGGATGAGTATCCTGAAATGTTTTACATCTCCAATGTCTAAAGTGTTCTTGTTTGTAGGTGAGATATTGGTGTGTCTTGGTCTTGCTCACTGTTAACCAATCTCAGCACCAGATTTTTCTCTTTTTGACTATTTTCTTGAGGGTTTTGTTTGTTTGTTTTTGTTTGTGTTTTTGTTTGTTTGTGGGGTTTTTTTTTTTTTGAAGAATGACCAAGAGTTATCTGGACACAAATCCCACTCTGGCTCTGGAGGCAGACACTGAGCACTACAGCCAGTGCTGTACCTGACCTTGTGCTAAAAAAGCCTGACCAAAGCCCATCAGGCCAAGAAAACCTTGCAGCAGTTTGCTTCAAACCTTGAGGAAGAAATGACCCACAGAAACAGGCAAAAATGTGAAACTGTATTTATTCAAAGCACAATAATGGAGGAAGAGAAGCAAACATGCTAATTTCCACTTAATCATTTCACAGTATGTCATTGCAATGTGAGATCCAGCACAGCAAAACGTCAGCACCAAAGAAATAAACTCTCTTTCCATGCCACCCTCTTTCCTGAATTTTAAGAAGGGCTCAGCACACCTGTTTGCCAAGGAGAAAAGCTGCAATTAGTGCTGAGTGTTTCTGTACCTGAGCGGATGAGGTAGACACCAGCACTTGCTCACCACAGTCAGTAAATATCTGCACCATTCACAAACTGCACATTTTTTCCACACTTAACATTCTTTTCATATCACTCCACTGAGAGTTTGACTGTAACAGCAAAAAGTATTTTGCAATTTTAAGAGATGTCTCCCCACAGCGCTTCACAGTGCTCCACAGACACAAATTAATTCAGCTTCACAGAGCTCCTGGTTTAAGATTATTTTTTTTCCGTGAGTTAAATGGAGAGGAAAATGTTCCGTGTTATATATTAAAAAAAAAAAAAAAATGTTTTGGGACCCTGGAGATTCAGTGACACAGTACAATATGATACTTCAAATAGTAAAAATTGCAGAAGCCATCTGTAGCACAAAATGCAGTTTGCTGCCCATGCTTATATGTGCTGGGAGTAACTCAGCTCAGTACATAGATAAGATTCTTTCTTACATTGAAATTGTGGGGGAAAATTGCTATAAGTATGCTTTTTCAATTGCTTCATCTGTTTTTCAGTTATCTCTTCCTGTTTTCTGCTAATATGAGCACTATAGAGCCTGTTCAGATGTGGGATGGTTAGGGAGGTTTGATACTTCTTCTTTTATTTTAAAATGGTTTTATTGATTTTCAGAATTTTCATTTCAGTTCTTATTCCTACTGAGTGAAACAACTCCAGAAAGCAGCCACTGGCTTCTTTTAGAAAAATGATCTGGAAAAATTCATTAAGGATACCTAGATCTGTCCTACAGCTCTAAAATTTTCTTTTGAGGTCCAGGTGTGCTATCTCATTGTTTATCATCAGCTGAGATGTGCATGCTGAGTATGCTTATATTATACAACAGTAGGTCAGAATTTGATTTTAAATCACCCCTGTGAGGGGTGAGGCAAAACCATAGGAAACAATAATCAAATAGCCCAGGAAGAGACCTTGAAAGATCCCCTGATCCGAACTTTCATGGAAAAGGGAGCCTAAGAGATCATCTAGCATACAATCCAGTCACATCTTGAAAACCACCAGGGATATGAACCCAGTCACATCCCTGGGGAGGTTGTTCCAGTGATTGTTTTCACTGTAAAATGTTCACTTCCCATGTTGAGATTAAACCTCTCGTTGTGCAAGTTGTCCCTGTTGCTTCTTGTCCTCTCCTTGTGACTCCCTGTGAGCACAGAGCCTTCACCCTTTCTCTAGGCGCTCTTTACCCGGAGCCAGCTCTCCTCAAAGTTAAAAGGCTCAACTCTATCAGTCTTTCCTCACAGAGATTGCTCTCCAGCCCTTTGATCATCTTCATAACCTGCCTTTGAATGTTCTTCAGTCTGTCCATGTCTTTGTGAATTCTGGGGACAAGAGCTGGACACTGTACTCCAGGCCTGACAAGTACATCTTTATCCCTGTGGATGCAGCCCAGGATCCTATTTATCTTCATTTACCTTCATTTACCTTCATTTTCTTTCATTTACCTTCATTACTGAAGCAGCTTCATTGCTAACATGTGTTCAGCCTCTCATCCACTCTGGGCCCTTTCAGCAAGGCTGCTTCCCATCCTCACAAGGGCTCTTTGGTTGTGTCATCCCAGGGGGAGGAATCTGCACTTGTTTTTGTTAAACTTCATACAGTTCTCCCTAACCCACTCTTCCAGCCTTTCCAGGTCTCTCTGTGAGATCTTTTCCCTCTGATGTGTCCTCCTCAACACCCAGCTTGATGTCACCAGAACACTTGATGAGAGCACTCCCAATCCTGCCATCCAGATCATTTGGGAACGTGCTGTACAGTGTGGAGCACAGTATCAACCCCTGGGGGGATCCCACTTGTGGCAGTCTGCCAGCCTGAGTAAAAACATTGCTCCCCACTCCTATTAGAATTTTCCTACCCATGAAACAGACCATCTGATGTCTGTGTCTTGCCAGTTTGTCTAGAAGAAGACTGTGGGAGTCAGCGTGGGATGCTTTGCTGTCCATGGTAAAAGAGCCACTTGCTCTCCCCATGTCAAAAGAAGACAAAATTTTGTTGTGGGAGGTGACCAGGTTACTATGGCATAACTTGTTTGGTAAATCTGAGGTGGCTGATCATGGTGTACTGCAATGGGCTGAATGAAAACAGCCATGGTGGAATTCATCTCACATTATTTTAAGTGCTGTTGAAGTAAAGAAAAAATTGTTCCTGTTACTGAAGATTTTTCCTCCGTGTGGGTCCATGTGAACAATTATTTTCATCTTTCCTTATGTGGATGACCATAAAAGGTGGGTATATTCTCTCCTGTCCAAGGGTAACAGAACTAGAAGGTTTATACATGGAAGATGGCATAGGAATGGTATTTTCCTATTAGATGAAAAGTATAAGAATACAGTTTCTTTAAAAAATTATTGGATGAAGTTAAAAAATAAAATCTAAGTGTTCATTAGAAAAAATAAAATAACATCCTTTCACAGTGCTAAAAGTTATGAAATTCAGAGGGGAGAAAATCTTTCATTATTCAGAGTGTAAGGGAAATACCTGGTTTTCTTAAAGATACTCATAAATGTCACTTTTTAACAAGGATTAACTTAACATAGCCTGAATAAACACAGAGAGCTGGACAAATCCAGGCAGAAAATGACATGTGATTATCTCAATGTGACCAGTCAGAAAATAAGAATATTTCATTTCTCTTTGGTACTCACCAAAGCAGAAGTATAGAAAAAATTTAGTGCTTCCACCAAACTTCTTAATCTTCTTTTGTCTACACATAAAAGTTGATGATTTTTTTTGAACTCCCAAGGCAAGTCAACACAGCAGCTGAATTAAAGCACAACTTCCAGAAGCTTGGTCTAATTGCTCAGCTAGGAATGCAAAGTGTCTCTGAATAAGTTATTATTTTAATAGAAAAATCCTGTTAATGGGACCAGAATGTTTTTTAGTTCTTTAATAATATAAACAACACTTCCCTTTCCTATTTTCTAGAACATCCTAAGTCATTGGGCTGTTTCTGGTCAAAATGGTCAATTCATATTGTTTTTAAAACTTTCTGGTGTCTTCTGTCACAGAGGCTCATAAATTGAGCCAAAAAATGCACTCAAATGAAATTTAATTTACAAAACCATTTAAAGATCTGTCACTATTGATGGATTACAGATTCATGACATGAAATGGAATTGCTACTGCACACATGACTTCGGGATTCCTAAGTTTTAGAAGGGTAACCCAGCAAGTGGAGTCATTTACTCTGTAAGGTGAGGGCTCTCCACCTCCAGGAGCTCCTCTTGGGCAGTGTCTTCTCCCACAGGGAGAGTCAGGAGAGACGGAAAACTTATCAGACAATAAAAAGTTGGCATTATGTGTATTTCACTACAAAACAAGAACAGAATAAATCAGTGAAAACTGTAAAGGCAAGATGATAAGGAGTCAAGAAATACAAGGAGTACATAATGGGAAGAATTAAATCCTGAATTGAATGGTATTGTCAAAGGCTCAGTCAGGAAGTAGAGGTATTGTGTTTTACAGGAGATGTTTGTTGATATATTCTTATGCTATATTGTGCATGATATAAAATCAATGTTGTTTTTCTATGCGCACAATTGAAAAAATAACCATTAAAAGAAATGCACTCTTGAGAGACTTTATGCCCTTATCAATTAGACAAATCACTCTTACCAAGCCTTTCACTCCCAGGACTCAGAATTAGCCTCTTTGTGAAGGTTAATGCAGCACTCCTTCCAAGAGAAACACAGGAGATTTGAATAGCTGAAATGTAAACTTATGTAGCTAAAGCTGCTCTTCTTTAAGCAGTGCTTTCAACAAAAAACCCCCTGATGTTCCTTATTCTGCTCATCTCACCTGTTAGGTCTCTCTTACTGGGTTTCCCAACACCTCTGAGGGTCCAGCCCTTGCAGAGAAGTGGCTAAAATCAGTTAGCGAGATGGCACGATCAAGTATGTTTTGAAAAATCAAAAAGGTTTTAATAAGGAAAGAAAATAATACAAAAACAAAGGCAAAGCCAAACACAGAGTAGGGACAGATCCCCACACTCTTGGCTACAATGCTTCTAAAAGTGTGGAGCACCTTTGTTCTTTCTCTTTTCTACTTAACAATTGAGGATGGTTCTATTAGCAACCTGACAACAGAAAGAAGTACAGGCTTTGATGGACTGTGACAAGGTCCAACAGGTGTCTCTCTCTTGGTACTGAGCCAGTCACTGTCAGAAGGGTATGGAAAGTTCTAGGTAAACTCCCTAAAATGTCTAAAGCGAAGTTGAAACCCCTTTCCTTACATGGGAACACTGGCTGGGGGTTGTGTATTCCAACACTCTCTCAATGACTGAGGAGTTCTGGTTGGTCTCAGGCACCACAGATTCCTATTCAATGAATAAAAAAGACACAGAACCACATTTTAATGTGTTACAGGGTGCGATGTGTGTATGCCAACACTGTGTCAATGACTAAGGAGTTCTGGTTGGTCTCAGGCACCACAGGTTCCTATTCAATGAATTAAAAAAACCCCACAGAACCACATTGTAATGTGTTATGGGGTATGGGGTTAGGTCATCCCAAAAGGACCTTCAGGAGACAATGTGCAATAGAAGACACAATTCAGCACCCAAGTATTTGGTGCGAAGAAGGTACATCTTTCTCTGGGGTTTCCAGGGTCATTAACTTGCTTCGCAAGAAAGACCAAAGAAACAGATGAAATATTGAATTTCGTTTCTCTCCGTTTTACAGGGTATCCCAGTGTCCTTGCATACCTTTGCACTGGATTGTCCTTTTATTCTTATATTCATAGAGTCACTGCATATTTTAATTGGATTTTCCTGAAAATTTGTTTAGATTTTTTACTCATCTCTTGCTCAGGAGCTGTCCAAGGGCACCTGACACAAACTTAAGGTGATCATATGGACAGTCACAAGATAGTTAAAGGAAAATTACTCAATATGGCCACAAATATACTTGAAAATATACCCTATTTGTAGTTTAGCTAATATCAACTTGTTTATTTTCCCCCAAAGACATAACCACTGTATATACTTACAGAATCCCTTCTCTTAAATACTGCAGGTTTCCTGACAAGTTTGGGGTTCAGTTTTACTCTTGCAGAACATTTACCACAGAAAGATAAAGCTACCTTTTGCTGGCACAAGTAGTCCCTCCTGGACTCTTTCATCTGCTCAAGTTTCAGGGAACAGATGCAAGGATGAATTTCAGACCCGGGATATGCAGTTGAACGAAGAAATGGCTTGTGGCAGCAGCAGCTTCCAAATTTAGAAGAAAATGCTTTAAAAATGGGAAGAAAAATAACCCTTAAACCCAGATACTGTAAAGTGCACTGGAAAGAGAAAGATGGGTAGATAATGAATCTGCAAAAAGTCTCTTGAAAAGGCAAAAGAAGAGGACTTTGCCACAGAGGGGAATGACATCTCTCCTGATAATGGCTTGTGGTTATGTTGGGCAAATTAATACATTGAAAAGAAACATTTGAAAAAGGAAAAAAAATTAAAAACAGAACTGATTTTTTTTTCATTTGGAAAATCATTGCAAGCTTAAAATTGTGGTATCCAACTAAAGGCTGGAAATATTTTGATAACAGTCCTTAAATGCTTGAAATAGGTTGTTTCTTCACCTGATAACCAGCTCTGTGCATCACATATGAAATCTTTAGGCAATGAAGCTTCCAGGCTGGAAATACTTTAAAGCTAACTTTTTAAAGTAGCATCCTAGTCTTCCACCAAAACTTAAAGCAGATTCCTAAAGGGTAGTAAATCACTCATTTATTAGCCTTTGGTATACATCTTAGAGGATCCCAACTTGGAACAGGAAGACTTGTCTGAAAACTTGCAGAAGTCACTGGATTATTTCCTCGCACTTCAAGTCAAGTTCCAAGATGGTTTATTTTTTTGTTTTGTTTTTCATTTTTCTCCCAAGTCTTGAAATATTAATGGAATTATCCAGAAATATTGTAATGGAAACGTCTCTTAATTTAAATTTATAATCAGCAAGCTTAATTAGCCACTTTTCAAGGTCAATTGTTATTTCTTTAACATAGCATAATTACTCAATTTCATTAAAATTAGGTCTTTTTGAATAACCTGATTCAAATATTTTTTAACACTTTTTACTTTCACTAAGGAATTAATGAGTGATTTTTGTCCTTTCATTGATGAGTTCATGGCTGATTTTTTTCTGTAAGCATTTTGATTGCTCAGAATTAGTACTATATTAAATGAATTATATTGGAGGCCTAGTAAATGTAGATTAAAAACATAGAAAATATAAACAATTTCATAGAAAGCATTTAAGACTGAAGCATTAAAAATTCATGAGTTCTTGATTCTCTAGTTATAATAAATATTTGACTGTCATCATGGAATAGATTAATTTTATGATGTAAAGGGATTTCCACATGTGGCATCATGGACCATTGACTATCTAATGTGAATGTGACAGTGTTTTATTGCTTAAACATTGTGGACTTGATCCATAGCTCGCTGACACTCACTGAAAGACTTTTGCTGACATCTTTGAGGTCTGAGTTGAACTCAGTATTTCCACAGTTTGTATTTTTTCCTCATCTCAATGAAACTCCAGGTCAGTCAGAGCCAGTGAAAAGTTCCTCTGTCAGGAAGAAGAGCTTTCCCGATGGACAGAAGTCAGATCACTGTCATTGGATTGAAGAGGAAAAAACACAGTGAGGAGGAGGAGGACAGAGCAGTTGTTGGACTTCAGATAAGAGCCAAGGGGATGGTCAGAAGGCTGGAACACATCTCCTATGAAGAGAGGCTGAGAGAGATGGGGTTGTTCAGTTTGGGATAGAGGAGATCTTGTTGCAGTCTTTCAGTACTTAAGAGGCTTACGAAGAAGATAAAGTGTTTCTTACTTGGGCAAATAGTGACAAGACAAAGATTAATGGTTTCAAACTAAAAGAGAAGAGATTTAAATTAGATATTAGGAAGCAATTCTTTACTCAGGGGGTAGTGAGACACTGGCACAGGTTCCCCAGAGAAGTTGTAGTTTCCCCATCCCTGGAAGCACTCAAGTCCAGCCTGGATGGGGCCCTGAGCAACCTGGTCTGGAGGGTGGACCATGGCAGGAGGCTGGAACTAGATTGTCTTACAGGTCTCTTCCAAATCCAACCATTTGATTCTATGATTCTATGGCACCTATAGGCTCTCAGAGACTGAATTCAGATCTCTGCTATGCCTCAGTCTTACTATGTAACCTTCAACAAGTAATTCATTGTCATATTAGTTGTTTCTTCTTTTAAACTTCCAGTGTTATGAAACCAAGGCAGGAGAACCTTATCAAAGCTGCTTAGGTTCCAGGTTGCCAAAAATGTTCAAGGTAACCCTCATCTGGAGCTGTTGGCCACATTATTTGTTCTTAAGAGCAGAAAATAGAGCAGTCTCTATATCCCCATCTCTAACTAGAATGGCATCTCATTATCTTTGAACTTAGAACTTTAGTGAAAAGAATTATACTAAATCTCTGTGACAGGGGTGTTTGGGATCCTCTATTACACTTGGTGGAGATACAGTGAGTTGGTGAAATCAGGAATGGGATTTCTTTGACCAGCTGTATGTACTGCTTTAAGATGAATGACCAACCTTGTAAAGACTTGGAATGAGAGTTTAAAGTGTGGATGTCTGCACTGGAAGAATCCACATTTAATCAGAGAACTCAATTTCTAAGATATTCTAATGTTATACGGTGACAGGAACTTGGGAAATGGTCTTTAGCTGTGCTCATTTGTGTGACACCCTTGTTCACCAAGCAAAAAATGGGAGTCTTAATGCCTCAGATGCTCAGGAATACCCATAACTCTCATAGACTGTATTTTATTCATTCCAGAGCCGTTGGTGATTACACAGTGCCTGTTTTGCTCGCCTTTGTAATCTCAGTAGAAATGAGGATTTAACTTGCTAAGTACCACAGCTCAGGTAGGATGAACAGAAAGCATTTCCACGTAGGTCCCATGCCAGTGGGGTGTGAGAAGCAACCAGAAAGCAACCTGGAGCTCAGATCCCCACTCTGTAAAGGAACTCAGCTGTGAAACACAAAAGAATATTACCTGGTTTGATCCAAAGAATATTCATGAACTTCATGCACATCTATCCATCCATTGGTGGTCAAGGTGAGAGGATCAACCTGTCCCAGTTTAGTGTTTGGATAAGTCTGAAGTGCAGAAGCATATGACTGATGATGGCTGAGTGAGAAGTACTCACCTCAGTGGTTTTGCAGTACACAGTTATGTCCTCTAATGATACACTAACATTGTCTGCTCAAGGACTCATGAAGAGAACCAGGGAGATTTGAGGTGAAGTGTCAGAGCAGTTGTTATCTAGCATTAAGAAGTCTGTTCCAAAATGCTGTAATTTACCATTCAATGCAATGAAAACATCCAAATAAACTTGAGTTCAAAGACCCAGAAATCAGACCTTTTTCTGAGTGAGTGAACCTTAGGAGTGGGGCATTGCCAGTTTTTTTAATTGACACTCAGGAGAGTTTTTCTCATGACATTCAGCACTTCAGGAAACACTGCGGTGGCTCATGTGCACTAGAGGCTGAATCAAAAGGCTGAGGCTGGAAAATGTGAGTTCTGCTGGTGGCTGAAGTCACTGACCCACTGGTCTGCAGGGTATTTAGACAACATCTCCTCAGGCAGGAGGGTTGTGTGGGAACATGAACAGATAAAACCCAGTGCTGTAAGACAATACTGGAGAAAGCTGATTTTTCAAACTGACTTCTGTACCCAGGTTGTGCTTCAGATACAGTTTGCATACTTAAGATAGTACAAGTACTGGCAAAATTAAGCAGACTATGCTATAGAGAAAATAACACAGCAAACAGATCAGGGCTGCAGGAAATTTAAAGAGAGGAGTGGGACAATTAATTGATCTGATATGGAAATTTTCTTTTTTATATTAAATAATAGAGTGTTTTGTTACATCGGCTGTGCTCAAGTCAACTTGTCTTTCATTTGCCCCTTTCAGAGCTGGCCAGTATAGCCTTACTTCAGAAATGCCATCCACCATTTGTTCTGGACCAGCAAGGAGAAGCTGTGTCCCCAGCAGACATGCTGAACTTCAGCAGGCCAGCAGCATTCTTTAACTCATTGATAACATAATCACAATAAGCCCTGGCAAGGTTTTATTGCTGATTATTATTCTGTCTTTTTCCCTGCTCTCACCTCACACGCCATTCACTCCTGGTTGCCATGGGGATGCTACACAGTATTAGTCTAACTTTAGATTAGCCTTGTAACCTTGCATACTTTAAAATTCCTTAGGTTTCTTAGCAACTCGATTGAGTATCTGGATCCCTCAGGTATTCTCTTAGGCAGGGATAGAATGGGTTTGCCATCCCTGGAAACACTCAGTCCCTGTTAACCTGTGACAAGGGAGAGGAAGGTGCCTTGCCCACCTGTGCCCATCCAGACCCTTTTCCATAGACCCGTTGATGTTTACTGAAGTTACTTCAGCATTAAGGGAGGTCTCACACAAATAAGCCTTTCCAGGATGAAGTCCTGCAAGTCCTGAAGTCCTGCACTGCAATAGAGTTTTTTTTTTTTTTTTTTTTTTTTTTTTTTTTTTTTTAACAGGGACAAAAGCAGAAGATGGAGAGAATATTAATAAATGAAACTAAGAATTCTGAAAAAAACACCCCAAGGAAAAATGGAGGTTGGACAAAAAGATGACATGGATATCTGTTCCCATACGAGAGCAATATTGTGCAACTGAACCTCAAAAAATCTTTCAACCATTAATTTTCTAACCAAGAAACCTGTAAATGTTGTTAGATAGGACACTGACAACAAACTATCCTTGATACAACTCCATAGCAGAAAACAGAAGAATCAGCTCTAATGATTCAGTGTCACAAAAATTCCTCATGCAAGGGGAGAAAAGGAGGGGAAATCTGGAGTCAGCAGCATTTGTCCATTCATCTCATGCTGTACAGAACCCCAGCAGTCCTGAGCATTAAAAAAGAGATCTTTGGAATGGACAGAACTGCAGTAGGAAAACTTTATTAAGTACCCAAACCAGATGAGCCTACACTAATGATTCTGGAGACAATCTCTCACTACTTTCCAGCTGCCCATTTACACAAAGATGGATATGAGGCTATGTCCATTTAGTTCAGGCTATTTAGGGATGTATGAAAGCTTGGATATTCACAGAAATATCCAGCAGTCACTGAATAATGGATGTATAAAATGGAAAATACAAGGGAGTGTTTTATTTTACATTACATTACATTACCACACTGGAGGATGCCTCAGGGAATGGGGTCAAGCAGCAGTTCCACTCCCGTCCCGTTCCTTGCTTGAGAAATAAATGGCATAATTTTTTTGTTACCACTTCTATAGCCAACACACTGTGACTTTATCTGGGTTTCACATACGCCACAAGGAGGTGAATGAGGTCAGTTTTAGTTTCTTCTTCTAGGCTGTCATATAGCATTAGATGGTAATAAATTCTAAATTAAACAGAGATTTAAAAAACCCCGACAATCCTTAACTTCTCATGGTGCTTTGCTCTGTTTTTTGAGGTAGTTAATTTCATATAGCTCCAACCTCTGTCTTTCCTCTTTGGATTATAGCAAGATGCTTATGTCTATGTACCGATTTACCCCAAAAATGGGCTAAAATTGACCAAAAAGTCAACCATTAATATTCTGATAATCAGCTAATTGGCAAATGTCATTGGGAATGGCAAAACTCAGAGTATAATTTTTCTTTGATTAAAGGAAATTAAAAAAAACCCAACAAGTTATGACGAGAGTAGCTCTCCAGAACTCAGAGCAGTTGCACCAGATATGGGATTGCTATGTATTTTTTGTCCTTTTATCAGAATCTGAGTTTGCTAAATACAAATGCTATACTATTTAATATTTCAATTATTAGTCTGCATGTCTTGGGAAAAAAAAATGTGCTTCAAGGGGATTCTCAGAAATGGGCTGAAGTTATTAACAGTTTGGAATGACATTAAGTTTCAGTTCACTGTGTATAATATGAAAGGAGTTATCTAATTTCTAAAATTATCCCTACTCTTTACATGGGCACTGAAATGCTCCTAGTGAAACCAGTGGGAGTTTTTGTTGAAAGTCTAGATTAAAAAAGAGAATGAAATAAAGCTGGGTGGGATCATAATTGATAATACCAAATTTGAATATTGAACAATATATTACAAAATCATAGAATAGTTTGGGTCAAAATGGACTTAAAGATCACCTTGTTCCAACCCCTTCCATGGGCAAGGACATCTTCCACTAGACCAGGTTGCTCAGAGCCCCAGCATGGACTTGAACACTCCTAAAGGAGAGGGCATTCACAGTTTCTCTGGGCAACTTGTTCCAGTGCCTTACCACCCTCACAGCAAAGTATTTCTTCCTAACACTTATTCTAAACCTGATCTCTTTCAGTTAAAAGCCATTTGCCCTTTTCTATCACTGCATGGCCTCATCCCTTTCCAGCTTTCTTGTAGCCCTTTTAGGTACTGGAAAGAACTACAAATTTTCCTTGGAGCCTTCTCCAGGGTGAACATCCCCAACTCTCTCAGTCTGTCTTTACAGGAAAGGTGCTCCAACAGGTCCAGGTCCTTCTTATATTGAGGGCCCTAGAGATGGACACAGCACTCCATATGGGGCCTCACAAAAATAGAGAGGGAGAATCACCTCCTATGACCTGCTGCCCACGTTGCTTTTGCTGCAGCCCAAGACATATTTGTCTTTCTGGGCTGCACAAGCACATTGCTGGGTCATTTTGAGTTTTTTATAACCACCATGACTTTCTCCTCAGGGCTGCTCCCAGTTCTCTGTATTTGTGCTTAGGATTGCCTTGACACAGGTGCAGGACCTTGCACTTGGCCTTGTTTTGCTTCCTGATGTTCACAGGATCCCACCTCTTAAGTGTGTCAGAATTCCTCTGGATGGGATCCCTTTCCTCCAGGGTGCCAGCTGAACCACTCAGCTGTTGTATATGTGTATCCATACAGAAAGATAGATAATTATTCTTCTTCTTATTCCACTGATTTCCCAAGAATGAAGCTCAGGGCTTATCTATCTTCAAGTTGTGTTACAGGAACACAGACAAAAGAATAAAAAAAAGACACAACAAAGTCTGTATTAGCCAAAAGTAACTGTGCTTGTATCGTTAACTGGTAATCCAAGATGTGAAGAATTGTAACTATACCTCAGAAAGGCAAAATTTCATTTGTTCTTCTTGTAAATCAAAGGACAGGGGAGTGATTATCAACAGGTTGATTCAAATGCAGTATTATTTACTTCTGCTTGAAATAAATTTGAATGTTACCAAACAAGACTTTAAGCTTGTCTAAAGCCTCTTGCAACTGAGAGTACTTTTAGTATGACCCCAGCTGGCTTAAGCTCAATTTTGTTTTATGAATGTCTCTGCATCTCAGAGATTGAAAACATCCATGTGTTGAAACAGTTTGTGTTGGGTCTGTAAAACCTCAGACAAAGCAGAGAAAGTAGAGCAAAGTCAAGGCAGAGTTGTTTGATATCTGGGCTGTTTTAGTGTTCAGTACTGAGCCATTGTCAGCTCTCATGCTGCAGAATGATGACTATTGGAACTGGTGAAAATTCACAGCAAGTCCATGGAAATCATTACAAATAGCTGCACAGCATAACAGGAAGTGGAGCAGGTCCTGCTTGTCCACAGTTTTACAACACCAGAGAACATCTGGGCCATTGCCCATTTTAGAATCTTTTTTCCAAAGGGATTAGGCCAAGGCAGATAGACATCCCTTCAGAAAACAGTAATCCTTAGTGATATTTCCCTGTTGTTATAAGTGAAATAAATGAAAGTACTTTTCCTTGAACTGTATTCCTGCTGTCAGGAATACAACCAGCTATTTATCTTCCCAGGAGACCATCTCCTTTTTGCTGACTGCCATTCTGTTTATACAGAGTCTGCTTGGTAAACCAAAGATTTATTCATTTCTCAGGAAATGGTCAGCACTTCTTCCAGGCACAAATTCCATCTGCTCTCAGATCCATTATATGAGCTAATAGTCAAAGACAGATTGAGGATGATTTTCTTCAGGAAACCAAGTCTGCCTTGGTAGAGGAGAAGCGAATAGTTTATTAATGTCCAGGAGAATCAGCAACTTGTTTCAGATCTCTTTTGAAGTATTCTAGTTCCTAGATGGGCTTTGTTTTGTAGTAGTTTTAGCTTGGAGTGTATTCCAGTTTTGATCCAAGTCCTGCAAGTCATGACACCTGGGAGCATGTATAGACAGAAATCCTTGTCCAGTTACACCAGTTTCTAGTGGAAGAGTACAGCAGCTTGGATTTCCTTATGAACTGAGAATATACCCATCAAGATGGGTAAATGCTGTAACCCCTCACTCCCTGGGGCTCCACGGAGCCTCAAGTCCTCTGCTGTCAGTTCCTAAGCCTGAGGTTAGCCCATGAAGCTCTTGTTGTTGTGTCACAGTCACATTTGGCAAAGCACAGATGTGCTGGGGTGCTACTGCCTGACTCCCCAAGCTGCTGCTGGGGAAATGGAGCTCCAGCCATCCTGGCTGACATCCTGGAGCAGCACCACAAATACAGACAGATGCTGGTTTCACCCATTCATTGCACTGGCTGTAAATTTTAATGAGAGTTCCTGTTGTATCGTAATGTGAACAGCCTTGGTTGAGCTTGTTTATCCTTGAGTGGAGTCATTAGAGGCAATGTCTTTGTGCAGAGGAAAATGATGTGGAGACACCAGCAACACCCATAGGCCAGGAAGCTGTAGAAAATAAGCAGCCTGTCCCTGTGTCTGTAGTAATTTGTTCTGCTGAGGGACAAGACCTGCTGATTTGTCTATACCACCACACTGCCCTGATTTGCTTTTAGACCTGAGCCAGTGTTTTCTGCATTGCTTTTATTTGCCTAAATTTTCTGGGATAATAATAATTATTATGGGATAATAATTATTAGCAACCACCTTGATGGCAATCCTCAATGCCTGCTTTTGTCTTGAGCTGTAACAAATTTCTGTCCAACTGCACCTGCATCTCTGCAGTGATTTAGAGCAAGGACTCACATTGCACTGGGTCCTGAGGAGCACTGGCTTTAGGCAGCCTCGAGTGAGGGGGCAGAGGATTTAGCATTTCATCAGGCACAGCCTCAGTCAGGTGTGTGTGCTCACACACAAACTGTGCCACACTCATGTGAATGCAGAGGGCACTCCTCTCTGACAGAGTGGCTGCACTCCTCTGTTGTCACAGTCTGAAATTCCTATTAAAATTCTGCATGAATTAGTCTCAATCAAATTTACAGTACATTTCTTATTAGGATGCCATTATATTTTTCTCTCTTTTTTTGGATGTCACATCCATTGCACTTTTCACTCTCCTCTCTAAACACTGTTCTTGCAGACAGGTCAGGACCCCTTAATTGGATAGAGTTTGTTCAACCATTCATTCAGACTTCCTAGAATTATTCCACTTGGTATCAAATTCCATGTATGTCTTTACCATATATTAATGCTTAACAAGTAATGTCAAGCTTCTCAGCATTTATAAAAATATTTTATCTGCTTTAGTCCACTACATCATTGCTATTTATGTTCACATCTCAATGTTTGACTTCCATTTTATTAATACTGGTAGATCCAAGGTATATCTTTGCTTTGTTGTGGTGATGACAGTTTAAAATATGCCTTTTCATGTTTACTTTGTTGTTTCTACACATGATCATGAAGATTATAGGAGAAAATTCCTGATCTGTATTGACAACCTGTATTCTGGGGATGGAGTTTGGAGGGTAGAATTTTTGCCAGCTGATGTGTCCAAAAGAATTTGTATTGTTACACAAGGTAGATTGTTTCTAAATAATAGCTGATCATTGGAATCAGTTCCAGTCTGGCCTTGAAACTGAATTTCTAATCTTTATCATACGTACAGATCAATTATTTCAGTGAGACAAGTTGATGTTGCCAATGGCAAGACTATACATTTCTCTTGTCCTGGGTACCTTAGAAATAGACACAAAACTTCATAATCCTAAAAATATAGAAAGATTTGGGGTGGAAGGGAACTGAAAAATCATCTTCCTCAAACCCCCCTGCCATGGGGAGGGGGGATACCTTCCATGAGACCAGGTTGCTCAAAGCCCCATAGAACCTGACCTTGAACACTGCCAGGGATGAGGCATTCAGAGCTCTTCTGGGAAACCTGTGCCAGTGCCTCACCACTCTCACAATAAAGAATTTTTTCCTAATGATGATCCTGTGAAAACATGATCTGACCCCTGCACACACTTTGCTTTTTAAGTACTGACAGTACCTAACCCATAGAGAAGAACAGAGAGAACAGATGAAGTTCTTGGTGGTCTTTTTTGCCTTAGTCACTGGGTGAGGCATATATAATGCATGGTTTCTAAAAAACATCGATATTAAATCTCTAATGCTCATAGCCTATCCAAAGTCAAAAATCAGCCATTTTAAAAGTTAGTAAAAATGCCTTTTACAACTGCCCTTATGTCTGTTTTGACCTCTAAAGCACAGATGCAGTAACAAAAACATTGAGATTTTTTGGAAGTGCTTATACAACACTAAATCACTTAACTGAATTGATCAATATGGATCAATAATGGAAAACAGTGTAAGTAACACTGCAAATAAAAGACAAAAAAACCCCAACAACATAAACTTGTCCAGAAGTTAAATGAGAGGTTGTCACCATTAATTTATTTATTTTTATTTTAAATTTTTTTTTCCAGAGTAGATCTAGAACATTTCATTGCTACAAGTCAGGAAAACAGTGGTGGACAATTTTGAGAATTATTACTGGTCTCCAAACAGGACACAAAAAAACTTGATATGTTTAAGGCTTCAAGACTAACCATTACCTTCTTGTTGATGTAATATACAGAAATGTCATAAAACTTTCATTTCACTAACATTAATGATTTAACTCCTGTCTCATTTTCTTCAGCTAAATTCGAGAAGTTCTGTACTAAAATTCGAGAAGTACTCCCTATAAACTGCAAAATGAAAAATGAGAAACTAAAACTGCTTGTCTGAAGTCTTGCAGACCTGTAACACAGCTGGGAACACATTGGTCTTCTCTTGTTCCAACAGAAACATCTCATTGTAGGCGATCATAAGGACATTTAACTGAGTTCCCTAAATATGAGCTTCTTGTGTCCTTTGGGATTCTGTGGGCTGTCCCAGCCCCAAGAAAGCATGAGTCACTAATAGGTCTTAGGGAAGATCTAAATCCCATGTGGATGTCTTGGCTGGAACCAACTGGAAGTGGTTCTGGTGTCACTCAGTGTTTATTGCTTGAAAAAAAAAAAAAAAAAAAAAAAGAGCAATGTGTGCCTGTCTGGAGTTCAGGCTCCCATGTAGATCCAGATCCTCACACTGGTGGAGCCCAGGAAACTGTTGAGGTCACCTTCAGGCAGAGTTTTGGTGCAGAGTGGCAAGTGTCTGCTGGCAGCTGGAATTGCCTGAGAGTGCCAGGCACATCCCCAGGGAGATGGAAGAGCCAGTAGTGAATCTGTAGGAGATTTCCTCAGCACGTCTTTGAGTCCTGGATGAGAGTGCTCCACGGTCCTGTTTGGTTTGAGGAGTGGGCTTGTTCATAACATGGGTAATGCCTTGTTCTGAGGCAGATCTATAGAGCCTGCGTCTTTTCTAGCCTCTGTTTATATGAGCTAATACCTCAGGTTTAGTATTTGTGCACTGAATTATATGGCACAGCTCCAAATCTCATTGCCTGCAGCAGAAAAACAACTCAAATTGGAGATTTCACTTCAGTGCACTTTGTACTTTCTATTCAAGGAGTGTGTGTGTACTCTGCAACTACAATCTTATTTAACAGAAGAGGAAATGTATCATTTAGATTTTCCCTTGCCTTTTTTTTTTGGCCTAGGTGGACAATTTAGTTTTTTCCTACCTTTTTGTTCCCATTGGAAATCATAACTGTTTTAAAGGACCCAGTCTGCTAAACCAGGCCAATTTTGTCCCCAGAAATGTTAATTAAATGGCAACACATTTTATTTTGGCCTATTGCATTGAGTTCTGACCAGAATATCTGAGTAACGTTGTGGCAATCCTTGTACTCAGCACATCATCCAGAGATTGAATGTTGGGATATTTGGCCCCAACTCCATCTTTTCCCCTCAGCGTGTGCTAAGGAAGATAATCCAGGTTCCCCTGGCTGGGGAAACAAGGCAGACACACGTGATTTGGGCAGATCAGAGCTCTATTTCCCTTCCCCAGTGCAGGGATCAGATGCTCAACAGGGACTTCTCAAGTAACTATGACCTCACCATATATTCCACATTTCCCACCTTTTTCCCCTCCCAGGTGAATAGCTCACTGCTGTGTTCCTCTTTCCTACAGGGCCTGGCTTTCCTGATTTAACACTCCTGTGACAATGTTGACCTTCTCGAGTCACTGCTGGTAAGCCAGTACAGTCACTTTAATAACTTTTGGTATTTTTCACTCACTGAAGTTTCTAATACTCATTTAATACCTTTTTTACTTCCTAGGTTCTCCATTATTGTGTTATTGGCTTAACTTCATTTTGGCTTAGCCCACCTGTTTTTTCCTCTTTCATTTCTTGCAGTGATGAACAATTTCTCACACTTTTACCTTGCAGGATTAACCTCAGGGCAGGTCTGGCTATCTGCATGCCTGTTTTACCTTAATTTTAATTTCTATATGTATTTCTTTCTTTAGAAATAATTAGGGAGAAAATAAGTAAGAAATGAAGCTATGTTTCACTGAGAAATCTCCTAGCATATAAAAGTAATTGGTAAATAGCACAGATGCACAAATTAGATTTAATTGACGGTATGAATCAGATATTTCTGCTTCTGGTTTCCTTAAAGTTGTTTCTCTTGTGTGAAGCACTACAATTTGTAGAACTTTGCAGGCCCTGTGACAACACAGATATTTTCTTTTCCAGTTCTGTCATCAGATATTTACCCTACAGTGGCCAACTCACATTGAGACCACTGACCATCAGTGAGGCTTCTGGCTTTGGCTTCAGTTTGGTTTACTGGTACTCAGACTTCACCCACCTCGATGCTCAGATGCTGCCAGAGGAAGTTGTAAACCCAGCCCACCTTATTTATATGTGACACATTGACTACTGCTGAATACAAATAGTTCAGGACACTTACTGGTCTTGTTTGCATTGCTGTCTGTGACCAATCTTCTTGGGAGGATTTTCACAACTGTAAGGAGGCTTTGCAAAGACTCATAGGGACTTTGGTGTTGGGCAAGACAGTCCCCAAAAGTGGAGACAGAAAGCCTGGTTCCTCTGAGCCCTGGGTGAGGTGGTCAATTTGAACAAGGCACAGAAAGTCCAGAGCTGTAGTCATATCCTTTGTAGCTAATCTGTGAGTTCTGAGGCGACCCTGTGGCAATGTTGGCACTTAGAGATGAATGTGCCAAGGAATATTCCTAGGCACTGAAGCCAACTGGCATGTTTTTAATAAACTCTCTCAGCCTCCAAAGCAGAGTGGTTCCATCCACATCATGTCCTGGGAATGGCCCCCAGACTGCATTCATGTGCAGGCAGTGCTCTGGAGCTTTTGGGAGACCATTAATAACAGGCTGAAATTGCACCAGGGACTGTTCAAACAGTCTCACAGTTCAATCTGTCACATTTCCATGACCAAGAACATTCCTCAGCTCTATCTAATTTACTGTAATCAGGGTGTCTATGCAGCCTGTGCAGCAGAGTCATCCTCCTGCAGCACAAAACACTATGAGCGCATCTATATGTACCAAGGGATGGTTGGAAATGGATCCATTTCCAATGGATCCAATGGATCAAAACCAGAGCTTAAGAGGTGCAACCTGTCCACAGAACTCCCTTGGATTTCATGTTTGACAGGTAATGTAGGCATTGCTCTCACTGACTGGAATCAGGGAGTGAAAATTTTATTCTCAGTACTGAGCAAAGTAAACAGTCATTAGTCATAAATCTGGGACACATTCTCAGCATTATGTAGGGATTGGGAGATTTCTTTCAGTGCCATGGAACACTTAAAAGGTAGCAGGCTGTCACAGTACTGCATATATTTTTAAAAACTCTGGTTCAAAGTAGCAGGGAGAACTATATCAGGCTAATGGGGTAAAGAAACAACCTAGCAGAATTGCACATGCCATTAAATAAATGAAGTATCTGAGTATTATTTTGTCAGTGAATCTTAGTCTGTTCAAAATATTGTTACTTTTGTGACTTGTGAATCATAAGTGGCTCAATTCTGAGTTATAAAAATAGTACATTAATCCAGGTCTGTGGGAGTTAAAATGACACCAAAAGCAGTAAAGACATTGAATTCAACTTTACTACTGTAAGGGGAAACATATTTGTAATTGAAAGAAGACCTTCTGCAGAAAGGAGCTGTTGAGCTTAGTGATCTGATAACAGCCAAATTTTAGCATGAAATTCTCTGTGACCAACAGAGAGCAGCTTGTGAAAATACAGTTCATTCTTCAATTTACTGTGTTCTGCTTCTTTTCCTGTCAATACAGCCCCCAGGCTAAACCTTTTCTGACAACAATAAGTCCCCCAAAAAACCATTCCTGCAGACTCTCTTTGCCCTGCTGCCACCCACATAGCAACCTGCTGTGTTCTGGGGAAAACACTGAAGTTTTGATTACAGTCATTGCTCAGTTTACACTACAATGATATCAACACCAAGCAGGAGCTGAAAGCAGGTCTGCTACAGAGAAGTAATCAGAGAATTGGTTTCTCAAAAGTCTGAAAGGCATTAGAGAGATGCTGGAATTTTGTGGTCGAGGGATAATTTAGTTTTGCAGGAATATTTGGCTTCACAAAAAGGACAACAGAAAATAAAACTTTATGAAATGCTCCATAGAAAATTTGTCTCAATGAGAAGACACCAGGATATGAATATCAAAACATTTAACTGCCATCCTTAAGGGAGAAGAATATTTATGACAAACACAACAGCTACCAGAAGGAAAGAAATTGTTTTAACAGCACTGCCATAATTTCATTTACGGGAGCATGAATATTTCCCTAGCAAATACTAAACACAGGGCCAAAAAGACACCTAGTAATAAAAAGAATTTTAACAAATACCATCTTCCTCCATTCACATCTCTGTTTCGACATTGCCATGTGTTTACTTTTATCTCAGGTTATATGACTGAGTTCAGGCATTGAACTGTTCTAAATAGCAGTAGAAGAACTGGTAGTTGCCACCCAGGACCTAAGAACACCTCTCTGAAGAGCTTAATTACCAGTGCATTCAAAAGTGCCTGCCTGTCTGTAAAAGTCTGCCAACAGCATGAAACAGGGCTGTTTCCTAGGACCCATGAGGGTACATGGTCAATTCTGGGCACTACTGAGATGCAAAAATATTCATAATATTTATTTAAACTGGAGATAAAATATAGGATTGTGAGTTTTAGGTCCAGGGTGATTCCATTATTAGGACATAGATCCACTATTTCTCTCTTATCTATGCTTAGCAGTGATATGATGACATAGATATCTCCAGCAAAGAACAAAGACTCTGCAATTAGCAGGCTTAGAATTCTATATCCCTAATTCATAGATCAACTCCTGCATGGAAAAATAAAGTAGATCTCTCAAAGGATGACATTTTGACTATTGTTATTGTTATTTGACTATTGACTATTGTTATTACTGTTACCATCCAGCACTGACAACCCCAGAAATCAGAAAAACAGATTATTCTGCCTCACTGGATTCAACAGAGCAAGGAACAGCTACACTGGAAGACACTGGAGCAGGATGGAGCAGTTCTGGATCCCCTCTAGCTCTGCCCCAAATTTTCATGTGAGCAGCAGCAAATCAATTAACTCTGTGAGGTTTTAAATACTCACAATCTTCTCTTCATCCCCTTATGCCATGACTCTGCTGGTTCTCTGAGCTAGGACTCCCCCCAGCAGCTTGCAGCAGGCTCAGGTCAGCATGGCTCTGCTGTAAACATGATCACCATCAAGCTCAGGGCACAGGTGAAACAATCCCAGCTGAGGAGCTCAGGCACCTAGATGAGAATACCTGCATTTCTCCTCCTGGTTTTGGCTCAACAAGGGTCACACTTTAATATATGCACATTTCTCAGAGATGTCAAGCAGCATCCAGAGAGTGGTGATTAGCAAGTGACACTAAAATGTTGCATCCAGGACAGAAAACTCCATCTTCTAGCAGTCACTGACTGTAAGGAACACAATTTTCAGGAGCTGCCAGACCTCATTCTTCATGTCATGTTGGAAAGGCATGTGGAGGGAATCACTGATACCTGTTCTCCCTTCTCAGAGAGGTCTAATTAGAGACTGAAAGAATTTGCTGGCTAATCAGAGCTCAATCTACATAGGTCTTTCCTTCCAGCTGATCTTCCTCTCCCTGCAAACATCAGCCCTTCTCTATGTGCCAATTTTTTTGACAATATGTAATATCGCAACAGCAGCATGCAGAGCTTTGTCTGAGTTGTGAAACAGCAGTTCACAAGAGTTCCCAACATGGTCAGCCAACCTTCACAAGGGCTGCCAGGCAGAGCAAGAGCTGGAAAGGGATGTTTATGATTTTATCCACTTGGGAGCTGAGCTCTTCTGCTGCTGCCCTTGTACTTCCAGGATGGTGTTGGGTTGTAACGGGAATTAAATGCAAAGGAATAGAGGCAACACAAAGGTGACAAAAAGCTGAATAAACACAGCCACAGACTGCCACAGAATGGCCAGAGAGAGCTTCCTCTTGGCTTTGATTTATAATGAGCAGAGAAGCAGTGACCTGAGCAATTATCCATCTCTTTGTCTGCACTGTGCTCTTTCTGCCACAGTGGGCTTTTTTTTTTGCTAGAAGACACATAGTTATTTTTACATTTGACTGTTTTTATACAGGCAGAGTCTTGCTATGATGGGTTAAGCAGACAGCTGTGCCTTCCAGTAAAGCTGGCAACTATGACTTGCAAATATTTCTATTTATGCAGTTAAGCTGCACATTTCAAGGCTGAGAAATGCAAATTTCTTGTGGTTTTTTTTTTACGGTTCCTACTGGGATTTGAGGGAATTCAAGACATGAGAGATATCCAGGGCAGAACTGAGGAGGACTGTGAGGTTTTAAGATAATTCCTAAATATCATAGGATATCTGTAGAGAGGACAGTTCTATCTGTAGTACAGAACTCCTAATAGACAAATATTCTTCCTGTACTTCCAAAAAATAGAAATACAAATAATATTTTTAAAAAACAGTGTCTGAGCTGGCTCTAATTTTAGTTGTGAATGTTCAAACATTTAATCTAGACACTGTAAGCACTAGACACACAAATTGAAGGTAAATGTGTGATAGTATTCAAAGCACACTTGTGTTCCACTGAGCAGTGCTTGCATACATGGGGAATGCAAATCCCATCATCCAATTAAGTCATGCACTGTGATAGGTCTCACCTCACTGGTGTCAACAGTAATTATGCTGATTTATGCCCACCCTGAATTGGGTCTGTAAAATCATAAAGTAAAACCCAGATATCATTACACAAGCAAGATTCCCATGGACAACAGCACGGCATTTGCTTTAAAATATATCAGGGTTTGGCCTATAGGAAAGGAAAAGAGCTAAGTGACCCCTCACTCTTATCATATGAGGTGGTTTTCCACAGTTTCATGGTTTCATTTATTTGTCTTTTCACCAGGTTTTGTGATGAAGCTTCCACTGTTGCCCTACTGTTTATTCACAGCTCCCTATTCACCCTCATGGACAGGGAGAGTTGCCTGGTAGTCAGTTTTGATTTTCTTCCACTAGGTTTCCTTACATCATTTCCACTCAGCTTTAGCATGTTACTCAATGCATCTTTCTAAAAAATTTCCCCACCTGAGTAGATGCAGAAAGGGATTTTAAAAGTTGTTAGTCTTAATATAGAATTTCAAATAAAAATGAGAGGACCTGAAAGATTTTATTTCAAAAAATTAATATCAATAAACATTGATTAAACATAATCTCAATTTCCAAATATTTCAGACCTCATCAAGTAGAAATCACTGATTGGCATAATCTGCCACTCTGCCTAACTATTAATGAGCCTGCTCTTCTCAGGACCCCTCTGTGCCATTCTCCTTTGCAAGGAGCAGACATAGAAATGATCCTTCAGAAAACTGATGTGGTAATGCAGAGCAATAATTTAACTTTCAATCTTTACCTAAAAGATGCTATGAAAGAATGCAGGCTGCCCTAGGAATCTGTGACTATCAGTTAGGGACAGGTTTCTCCTGAGGTACTTGCCTCACCTCAAGTGCTATGTGCAGTTTAGGGAGCCACAATAAAATAAATTAATATTAATGTAAGCTATGGGAGAGTATCCAAAGGATGACTGTGAGGATGGTGAGGGGCTTGGAGGGGAACCCAGAGGAGGAGCAGCTGAAGTTACTTAGTCTGTCCAGCCTGGAGGAGATTGAGGGGACACCTCAAAGTGGCCTTCAATATCCCCATGGAGGCAAGTGGAGGGGCAGGCTGGTCTCTTCTCTCTCCTGACCAGTGACAGCACTCAAGGGAATGGCCTGAAGATGTGTCAGGGGAAGTTCAGGTTGGATATTAGGAAAAGATTCTTCACCCAAAGGGTGGTTGAGCACTGGGACAGGCTCGCCAGGGAAGTGGTCACAGCACCAAGCCTGACTGAGTTCAAGAAGTGTTTGGACAATGCTGTCAGGTATATGGTGGAATTCTTGGTGATGGCGCTGTGCAGGACCAGGAGTTGGACTTGATGATCCTTGTGGATCTCTTCCAACTCAGAATATTCTCTGATTCAAATTATAATTGCATTGCATATTTGTTGACACTTCCTCAGGAGGCTATGTAAGATCCTTTGTACATGTTGAGCCTTAGAAGTATTTTTACTTCATTTGGACAGCACAGTCTGAAAATAAAACTGACCTTTATGATACTTTCTTAACTCTATACAATTTGTGTGCAAAGCAAACAAACAAACAAAAAATCTTCTGATATGTTTGCATGGAGATACCATGCTACCAAGAACTTTCACTTTCTTTCAAAAATTTTTCTGATTTACAGAACCACAGAATCAAATAGGTTGGAGAAGACCTCTGAGATCATCAAGTGATTCCCTTGACTGAACACCACCTTGTCAGATAGACCATGACACTCAGTGTCATGTCCAGCTGTTTCTTGAACACCTCCAGGGAGGGTGGACTCCAACACTTGCCTCAACAGCCAGTTTCAATGCTTAAGAACAGTTTCCATTAAGAAATATTTCCTGGTTTCCAATCTAAACCTTCCCTGGTGCAATGTGAAGCCATTTCCTCTTGTTCTGTCTCTTGTTATCTGGGAGAAGAGACCAATCACCACCAGGCTACAGCCTCCTTTCAGGCAGTTGTAAAGTGATAAGGTCTCCCCTGATTCTCCTTTTCTCCAGGCTGAACAGCCCCAGCTCCTTTAGCAGTTTCTCACCGGACTTGTGCCCCAGACCCTTCCCCAGCTCTGTTGCCTTGAGCACACTCCAGCTCCTTGATGTTTCTTGTCATAGGGACCCCAAAACTGGACACAGCACTTGAGATGGGGTGTCATCAGTGCCCAGCACAGGGGAACAACCTCTTCCCTGGTCCTGCTGGCCACATTATTGCTGATCCAGACCAGGTGCTATTGGCCTTCTTGGCCACCTGGGTGCACAGTGGCTCATATTCAGGTGGCTGTGGACCAGCACCAAGGTCCTTTTTTTCCTCTGGGCAGTTTTCAAGCCCCTTGCCCCTTTGCCATGTTGAACCTCTCACATCATTGGTCTCAAGCAACAGATTTGCTTGGTGGGACTTGGTACAGCACATTAACAGTTTTAAGGGGATCTTGATTTCTTTACTCTATGTTCTCGCCTGACTCCTCTTTGTAGTCAAAGAATCTTAAAGCAGCTGCATGCTGATGGCCAAAAAAAAAAAAACAAACCCAAAAAACTATGCAAAGCATTTGGTTTGTTTTCCTCAGAAAAAAAAATTATATCTATACCAAAAAAAAGAGAAAAGGTAAAGTAGCCACTTGCATCAGGATAAGTGGATGACACCACAAAACTGAAATTAACAGAGATATAGGTAAAAAAGAAGAGTTTCCTGATTTTAAGGGAAAGGATAAGCCAGTATGTGCAAAACATAGAATATTGAAGGAAATCATGAGCAATTTTAGTATAATTTAAAGGAAAATTTAGCCTTGTTTACATGAAATGGGATTGTTTTGCTAATAAAAAGTGCTGATAAGCTTTCAAAAAATGCGATGTTGAATGTCAGTGTAGACATTTTGCTTTGATCATTAAAAAAGACAAACTGAATTCCATCT
The DNA here is from genome assembly GCA_013397095.1 of Sterrhoptilus dennistouni. Taxonomy (NCBI): domain Eukaryota; kingdom Metazoa; phylum Chordata; class Aves; order Passeriformes; family Zosteropidae; genus Sterrhoptilus; species Sterrhoptilus dennistouni. Next base: position 1,542,935 of record VWZU01010907.1, read on the forward strand.
CTGCACTGCAAGAATCTACCAGAGAATTTAAAAAAATAAACAAAGTGTTGAAGAAGGAAGTGAGAAGCCTGACAGTAAATTTGCTGTACCTGGAGTTCCTGTGAATTCTGAGAAAACATTACAATTTTACAATTCTGAGAAGTCATTACAATTTTTTTGTAAATTTTTGGGCAAGAATGAACTTCTATCTTGGGTAAATTAATTAATTTTGCCCTATTGAAGACAATAGAGACAAAACCTGGAAACCACAAAAGCAGAGTCTCCCAGGATCACAAGGATGATGTGGCCACTGATGACTGATTGTGGAAGAGATATCATGAGATAAACACAGCTCAGTATTCTTGTAATTACTTAGTAATTTCACAGATTTATTTAGAACTCTGATTATTGAAATATACATAAAAATAAGGGAAGGTTTTAATTCTACTTTCATGCAAGCCTGAAAATTGGATCTCAGTGTAAGCAATTGCATAATGCCCAAGTGCAAAAATCTAAGTAGCTATTCCAGTGTTCTAAAACAGAAAATAAATTATAAAATGCAATTTCTCTTCTGAACTATAATTTATGTTACATATCGAATAAAATGTAGAGAATGCTTTAATCATGTAGGCTTGAGATTTTGTAAATGTATACAATTTTGAGAAAAATATAAGATGTGAGAATTATGTTGATAAATATTGGGCTGCAATGATAGTTACATAGTGTACCCAAATATATATTTATTTTTTCTTTGGATTCCAGTAAGAATTACTGTTGAGTTCAACTAATCTGAATATATGGAAAATTAATTGGATTTTTTTTGTATAATTGTTAGAGAATATGGAAGAATGTCAGATAATATAAATATGTTGTTCTATTTGAATTACCACCCTTTCTCTTCCTGCTCTCAAATCTTTTCACTTAACACAATTTGGATTCACCTGGTGAGTAAAAACTCATTTATTTTAAGGTTGTGTCTGAATTTCAGGCTTTGGGAATATTTCTGTCTAACATTGGTTTGGATGTCACTGCTTTCAGCTGAGAATAAGGAACTCTGGCAACAGAACTAATGTAAAGCATATTTGGCTCATTAGGGGAAGCATGAATAATAGATCTGTTATCAATTAGCTGGTTTAATGAACTACTCCATATGTCAAGGAACTGAAGAGTTTTCTATATTTGTACATCTCTACATCTACCTTCATGTTTGGGCTCAAGGTCCAGAGTATTTTTAAGTTGGCCTTTTTCCCTTCAGCCAGTGTCTCAGAAATGCTACATTTTTTTTTTTTAATTAGGGATAAAACTGTAGTCCTTCAGAATGCCAAAAGACACAGAGATTTTGTTTTAAATGCTCTGAGAGGAATTAATTGTTAGTAGGAGCCCAAGGCCTTGAAAAAATTGGTAATTTCTAAAGACATAGAAGTCATTGACAAAAATCTCAAATACTATTTTAATTCTAGGGCATTTACATTTTAAAAATGAGGAAATGAGGTTCTGAGAGGCTGAGGCCATGAAGCCCACTGAAATAAAATAATTTTGGTAAAGGACTGGTTGTTTGGGGGAGAAATAGTTTTCGAGTGCGAAAACTGAACCTTTTATCATAAAATTAAAATTGGGATAACTACATGTAGTCTCAACTCATCATGGCAAACCAACTATTTTGAGGAGGTATCATCTGAAATATCTCCTTTAGGTGGCAGAATACTTTCACAAAATATACCAGAGCTGAAGCAATACACTCGATGAATCTGGGGCAGCAGGTACCAACTTGCAGGAGGATTGACTTTGTGGGTACAATGTGAACACCAGTGCTGTGACTAAGGACATAATAAATGAATAATAGTGAGCACCTCTTTAAACTTCATTCATGGATTTGATATATCTTAGAGTAAATTTTATTTGTGCTTATTAATAAACTGAGAGTGAAAGGACATCTTACTTCTTTCTACAGCTGCCTGTTGGGTTGTTACACTGGAGGTGAAGCCATATTCTTCCAGGTGCACAGTGATAAGCACAAGAGGTAAGACAAAAAATAGCATTTTTCATTAGGTATAAGGAAAAAGGAATCTTCATAAAAGGAGTGTTCAGACACTGAAATAGTGCTGACCAGAGAGGCTGAGGAACTTCCTTCTATGGAGACTCTGGGCCCATATAGGCTGCCTGGAATTAGAGCTTTCTTTTCCATCTTTTGTGGACTTCTCAGAAGCAGTCAGCGAATTTCCAGGGAAATGAAGATTGCAGATTGAAAACAACTGGAATAGACTGAGAGAGATTGGCCTTTCAGTTTGTTACCACATCTTGTAGCTGCTTCTGTCTAGATAACACAGCTATAAAAGGCTGACTGCTTCTGAAATAATATATATTTATTTTACTGTGATGTATTTAGGAAACCAGCTCCTAAAGACAATGCAAAATGTATCTTTTATACCATCAATAAGACATGAATTCTACAGAGGCACGCTCAAAAGGAAACTGTTTACAGGTTTATTTTTCTCTACTCCATAAAGAAACTGTTAAAGCATTTCTGTCTTCAACAGCCTCCAGTGATGGCAGGTGGCTTTGTGGACTGATTCAGAAATACCTCCCTTGCCGTGCTCACACTGTGCTGCTGGTGGCAGCAGATACAGAAGGCTTCAGCCACTTTGACTCTCCACAACTTCAGACAAATCTCACACCCTCAGAAGGCTGAAAAATTTTGTTTTAAGTTAATGAGGAATATTTTCAGAAGGAGGGAAAGGGTTTTCTGTGTGTGTCATAGGATCCTAAGAGCATTGGTGTATTGGTGTTTAAAAATTCTCAGAAGAACTTGTTCATCCAGTCTGAGTAGACTTCTGCAACTTATGCAAAATATGACAGTATTTGAAAATGGATTCTGAACTGACAAATTTTGTCACTTTCCTCAAGCAGAATTAAGATCTTACTGGTAGAAATCCCTACTCTTTGGTTGACCACCTGTATCAGTCTGACATCTCTGATTATTTATAGAATGCTACTGTGTAGAGGGCAGTTTTCCCAGTGATGAAGAGAACCCTGGAAAAATGTCTTGGAGTAACCTCATTTTCAGGGCTATAAGCAAAAGGGTCTCTATGCAAATTGTTACTAGAAAGTCCTTGATTCTTTGTGTTATCATAGGTTGATTTTTGGTGCAACAATTTTAATATTCTTAATTGTTGTACCCCATTGGACCCTTCCTTCAGACCCCACCTTAACTCCCCACCCACACTGGGGTGTATAAATACCCCTGTCTGATCCTAAACCCCACCTTTGGCATCTGGCCTTTTGCCCCTTGTTACTGCCTTGATATAGTTCACTCCAATACAGTGGATGCCATATTGCTTATTATTTTGTATTATTAATTTACTTTTAGGACAATGTTGTCTCTCTCTCCATTTAAGTCTCCATCGGGCTGGGTCCCAAGGAAACTCAAATGGAGTCTGAATATCCGGGCTCAGACTCCAGGGAGTTGCACTTCTGATGCCTCCCTCCCTCCCTGTTCTTGCTTCCCATCTTATTATGATAAGGGGAGTAAAAAGGGCTCTATGGCCAAGAGCTGCATTAGTTAAAGCAACTCTGGCAATCAGAGTGATCACTGTTATGGAAGGGAAGCATAAAGCCTTTCTGGTACGTGTTTGAAAGCTGGTACTAGCAAATAAATCACTGATTTTTTGAACATTTCTGATCATACATGAAGGTGAATTTCTTTTGATGGACAACCTTATGAAAAAGAAAGCATCCTCTATTCTATTCTGATGAAGCCCCTTTTTTTTATTTTTTGGTCATTAAAGTTCTTCATAAGTCAAGACAGATCCAGCATATTAAAGATTAAGATGGATGATGGCAGATCTTGATTAAAAACCTTTTTCTGCAACAGTAAAGTCTTTCCCTTGTGCTCGAAAGACTGAGAATGATGAGCCAATCAGCTGACAAATGGAAGCATCATCAGCTTGTAGAGGTCAGACGCACCTCTGAATGTATTTGAAATATACAGCAGAAAACAACTTCGGGGAATTTTACTGGAAGCCATACGTCTTTATAAAGCTCCAGCTAAAACATGTCCTTTCCTTGCCCTTTTTCTTGACTGATAGACCCAGCTCAGTGTGATCTGAATGTTTAGTACATCTGCTCTCTAACACTCTCTAACAAAAAAAAAGAGTTGATGGGTTTCTTGATTTCGTGGTATTTTATGCTCTTAAATGTGTGACATGTAATGAAACAGATATTTCAGATGAAAATACTAGAAGAAATGTCAAACATTATCGAGTTGAGTCTGCTGCTATAAAATACATTTGATTTTTTTTTCTCCTTGGTAACTTTCATCTAACCTTGTTTAGCTCATAGTTGGAGCTTTAACAGTCCTCAATTAACACATCTTGCATTTGTTACCATTGAACTTGATCCAATTTCTATTACACTATTACTTTAGATCATCTAATTTAATGAAATTGTTAACTTACACTGTTGAAAATGTCTCTCATTTTGACCTTCTCAGCACTCCCTACTATCTTCTATTTACTAAATTATAAATGAAGTTGTTGAGGTACTCAGTGGTGGTGTTGATTCTGTGGTCAGACTCTTTTTATCCTGATGCTTCAACATGACCCTCTATCACCTTCCTTTAAGTTCTAACATTTAGATCCCTGTCTTTTCCAATATAGCTAAATCTTCTTGCTATAATACATTAAAATTTTTTTACAGAAGCTGCAGCTATTCCAAGTGATACATATAATTTTATTAATATTTTAGAACTTCTCTATAAGTTCTCCAGGAATTCTGAAATGGCTATGTTCTGATACAAGCACAGAATACCAGTATGGGATTTCCTCACCCAATTTAAGATTATGGGATCTCCCTGTAGTTAACAGATTAGCAGGGGATATAAATAAAATTAACAAATCCTCCTTCAGGACCAGATAAATAGATCTCTGCTCCTATCAAGGGTGCCTGTGTTGGTTTAGATGCCCACTGTTAGAGATACAAATTTATTATGACGATTCTTATTGCAGCTTCCCTAAGAATAAACATTATTTATTTAGTATTTCATAATATAAAAGTAATCTAGATTTATTGTTATTGGCACTCATTGCCAAAAGAAAACCAGTCTGCTCCCCACAACCTATGCATTATACAGACCACTGATTAAACTGCTTTTCCCCTTGCTTGTTTGTTCAGACACTGGGGGGTTAGAGTCTAGGAGCATAAGAATGCAGCAGCTTGTCTTTGAGCAGGGGATTGATTGAGAGAAAGAGCAGTGATCTGCTTGACTTAGTTGGCAGCATTTGGTGTTAGGTATTTGGTATATTATAGAGAGGTTAGTTTCTTAAACCAGAGTGGTGCCTCTTCAGGGGTCTACAAGGATTTACAATTCTTTTTTAAAAAGATCATGCAGTTGAAGTTCTGACACCTTGACCATGACAAGGTACTTGGATTCTCAGCTGTTAGAAGGAGGAATCAGAACAGTCCTAGAAGTGGCACTTGGACTGGAGGAGGATTTCCAGCAGAGGTATTATGTCCTTGTGCTCTTGGCCTTGGTGTGAACAGGACACTTGAGAAAATCACAGACTGGAGAAGGCAGGGATGTGCCAAGCACCAGCTGGATCTACTCCCTGATAAAGTCACAGAGGCAGGAGAGCTACCACTTGTGTCTCTCCCTTTGGGTATTTTCAAATAAAGGGCTGGGACCAGTCTGCAGGTAAGGGAAAAACTGTCATTGTTTGAACAAGAGAAATACTAGAAACAGTAGAAAAGTTGGGGGATGCAGCCTGAAAATAAAAAAAAAAAGTTCTTTTCAAAGCACACATGCCTCAGTTGCATTCTGCTGTCTGTGTTAAAACCTGGCAGACGGAAGGTTTGATAAACTAAGGATATATGCTGGCTTTGGGCTGAAGTTCAGGACTATCCTCTTTATTGTAACTGCCATGTCAAGAGGATTTTGTACCTGATTGTAATTTCCAGACTTGGACTCTTCAAATCCTCTAAGATACAATTAATTAACTGCCATGTGATGAAAAAAAATCTTCATGGTCGGCAAAAGTCTCTTCTGAGCAAATCTGAGTGTCTCAATTCTGACATATGATCACTTTGGAGGCTGAAAGTTATTTAATGCAGTCTTTATTAATAAAGCTGTTCTACCTGAATAATAAAGGACTCCAATTTGCATCCTAAGCACATTAGCAAGGATTCACTTGTTGCTCATAATTACATTGAGTGATGTGATTACCATGTGAAGTGATGCAGTTTTATGATGCTGGTTTGCAATAAATAATCTCCAAGTGCTTTCCAATCCCAAAATTAAAATATGATCTTTTATAAGACATTAATTCCACTAAACTTGTGACATCTCTTTAAGGAACTATACACCAGTACAAAAAAAAAAACACCAAAAAAACCCCACACAGGCCCTTGAACAGTTTTTACACAATGTAAAATGTGTTGAAGTAATCCTGTCAATTATTTCAGTAGAAATCTGGGGTTCTATTCTTCTGCTTTCACATATTTATTAAAATTCTTCCATTACTTTTGTCTGCAATCTGCAAAGTGTACAAAACCTTGTCTTTTGTTTCTGACATATGTAGTTGTAACTCTCTGTCCCAGTAGCACCATTTTTTTCGTTTTTAAGAACATGGCAGTCAGGATAAGGGAGGGACAGGGAAGGAATGCATACGATGAGAAACTGAAAGCAGTTCTGAATCCTTTTGTATTTGTTCAACATAATATTTGACAATATCCAGAAGCCATTAACTTCAAATGGCACCTTTCATTGGGATCTGAGTCAGTTACTATTATCTCTGGTTTTACATGAAATGGCATCCTGAATCAGGATCCAAGTCAGTTACTAATATTTTTTTCTGCACAAACACATGTAACATTGCACCTGGGCTTGAAGCTTCCTAGGTAAAAAACTAACTGTGTCACTGAAATTACAAAAGGGATGACTCAAACTTTAATGTAGTGATTATCTAACCAAATGTAGCATTTAGTACTTGCACTTTACATTAAATATTATGAAAACCTTTCATTTAGAATTATTTAGTAAGAACACAGAATGATTCATAGGTGGCACAAAATAGGTTAGTCAGACCTAGAGATGATTGAAAAAAACAACAAAATTCAAATAAGTTGTTTTAGCAATCAAGAAAATGTTGGATATAACCAACTGCTCCTAAATGTAAAGTAGTGCATAATACAGTAATAAAATTCAGCTAGTTATATACTAAATTGACATGAAAATTCAGTAGAGATCTTTGTTTTACTTTCAATTTCACATTCAGGAAAAAAAACCCCACAAATAAAATGAAAGATTCAAATGAAAGCAAAAAATGAGAATATCATTACTTTGCTATGTAATAAGTGACCTCAGTTTGAATGGAGTATGTTTTTCTTCATCACATCTTAAGGAGGACATTGCAGCAGAGCTAGAGGACCTGAGAAGTGCTGACAAAGGTCCAATAACCTGGAATAAATATCAAACTAAAGAAGAAGTGAAAACCACAGGGTTGTTTACCATGGAATGGAAATAAGTAAATTAAGTCATAAGACAGAATGTACACATATTGTATAATCTGGAAAAGGTCCGACAAAGAATTCTGTTTCCCTTTTTTCATAGCGAACATATGTGAGGGTGTTAAATGAAGTTAAAATGTGATGAACTGAGAATTGCAAAGAGGGAACACGTTCCATTTCATACTGTAATTATCTGATAGAATCCTTTGCTGCAGGAGGCAGTTTTAGGCTGGAAGTAAGAAGGATTTAGAAAAGGACTGGTAACAATTTTGTCTACAAAACCCATCATTCATTACAAGTACAGCACAGACTTAGAGGGAAGTAAATCTCTTGCTTCCGGCCCCGAGTTAATCTTTGACTGGTAATCTGATCATTGGGTTATTATGCCATACATTCAGCTGCTGCAAGTTTCTCATAAACTTCCCCAAACTTGTGCAGTTTGACACAAGATATCAGAGCAAAGCAATCCTACTACAATTCAGTATGGCTTTTCTCATGTTTTCAATACCAGTAATGTCTAGTGGATCTGAAAGCCAAATCTAGGAAATAATAGGCAAAGCCAATTTTTTACACTGAGTTTATAAACATTTAGATAGTAAGGTAAGCCAGTGTCCCTATCTAGTTTCTGAAGTATTCTGAATATTGTTGTATTTTCATTTAAACTCTAGCCTACACCATCTAAATCCAATCTGCAGCTGCTCAGCTGTTCCAAACAAAACCTTTGCTTTGCTTTATTGCTCATGATATGCAGTGAATTCTGGTTTGTATATCTATATCTATATCTATATCAGGTACATATATATAACCTTATGTATATCCTTGATCCCATTTAATTTTAACACAGCAAAAGCCAATATGAGCATAATCACATATATAATGATCGTATTTTTCCAGGTAGACTTGATGGACTGTGCTGTTTGAACAAAAACAAGTTTGGTAAAAAACGTTTTTAGTGCTATCCCACCAATAGACAGACATGACATCACAAGTTTTTTACAATATGAAACGAATTAGAATCTGTATCTGCCATCTTAATGTCTTGCCTCTCAGCCTGTTTCCTTAGGAGAAGGGCTCCAGTCTTCTGATCATCTTTATGACCCTCTGGACACACTCCAGCAGGCCCATGTTCTTTTCGTGTTGTGAGCTCTACAGCAGAATGCAAGACTCCAGGTGGGGTCTCATAAGAGCAGAATATAGGGGTAGAATATTATATATTCCTCAGCCTGCTGTCACTGGAGCATTTGAAACAGGACACAGTCGGCTTCCTGGGCTGCAAGAACACGCTGCCATATCATGCTGACCTATTACCTAACAGCTTTTCATAACTATGTTTTCCATATCCTCAGAGTGGCTGAATTAAATAATAGTTGTTACTGGAGTTCAGTGATCACATAAGTGTATGTTTGGGTACACTATGTTACTATCAGTACAGTGTAAAATCTAGTACTCATTTCTTATTTTTTAATACAATGTTCATTTTTTGTGTCTGTCTATTTTGCATTCATTTGCAAAATCTCAGGCCTATGTGATTAAAACACCTGGATTGTTTAATGTTCTCTTGCAAGGCATTTTAGAGAGGACAGCTGGTAGCAAAGACATTGCAGAGTCTCAAGTGTACCTGAATTTGTCTTGCAGGTCCAAGTCAGCAGAGGAATAGAAGTCTTTCCAAGTCTGTGTGCTGCAAGGGCCTGGACTCTTCAGATAACTCTTCATTTGCTTAGGAAATAATTAAAGAACAAACTCTTTTTGTCATTCTGTTCAGTTACCAGCTTTCTGCTTCATTTGTTTGTTTTATAAATAAACTAAAATTGTGTTTGTCTTATGTTTTGTCTAGTCCAATCCATATTTTCCCAGCAGCACAGAGGATTAAGCAGCTGTAATGCTGGAGTAGAGCTGAATTAGACAATCATTGATCCAAATGGCTGATTTACAATAGAAATTAATAGGAACATTTCCCTGAATCAAATTATTTCCTGATAAGAGTGCTCAGTCAATAAGTGACTCTTGCAATATCACTCTAATGACAAACATAACATTCACTTTTCCTTAATCCCCTGTCAGCCCATAGCAGACACCCTTGAAGCATCTTACATTGTTATAAGTGTAATTTGTTTCACTTTAGGATTTAAAATGCTGCTTCTTTGAAGTGGAGGTCTAGTCTGACTAGTCAGCTTGCAAAAGTGACAACACAGGTTTTAATGAGATGACTCAGTGAGTTCCAGATTGTGTTCATTGCATCACTAAATGTCCCTGTCCAAGTGGGATGTGTTACAACTCACACATTGGTGCCTTGCAATGTTGCTGCTGGGGATGGCCAGCTAGTTGTGGGAATTTTCTTATGCAGGAAGGTTTCTTGCTTCAGTTCAAGAATATAAATATGAACTTTGTTTCTTTGCAAGGGTATCCAAGGGGTGCATCAGGAAGAGGATTGACAGCAGGTCAGAGAGGTGATCCTGCCCCTCTGCCTAGCCCTGGCAAGGCCTCACCTGGAGTGATGTGTTCAGTTCTGGGCTCCTCAGTACAAGGGAGATACTCCTGGATTGAGTCCAGTGGAGAAAAAAAAAGATACTTAAGGGACTGGAGAATCTCTCTTATGAGGAAAGGCTGAGGGAGCTGGGCATGTTCAGCCTCAAAAAGAGAAAATTGAGAGGGGACCTCATCAATGTCTGTCAGTGTCTGTAGGGAGGTGTCACAGGATGGATCAGGCTCTCCTCAGTGGTGCCCAGCAATAGGACAAGAGGCAGTGGGCAGAAAATGATGCCCAGGAAGCTCCACCTGAATATGAGGAAGAACTTTACTGTGCAGTGAAGATTGCTCAGAGAGGGTGTAGAGCCTTCTCACCGGAGGTATCCAAGAACTGTCTGGACACAGCTGATCCTGTGTCATGTGCTGTGGGATGACACTGCTTGAGCAGGGAGGTAGGACCAGACAACCCACTGTTCCCTTCCAACCTGACTGTGTGATTCTATGATTCTGTGACACCTACTGAATGAAGACTATTCCTTCACGACTCAGCTATAAAATTTCCCAGCTGTCATCTCCTTTGTTGTTTGTTAAAAAACGACATGTCTTAACCAAATGCATCCATGGGCTGTCTGGATACAGGTCATCTCTGATAATCATGGAGTGCTGTTTATTAAAACAAGAATAACCTCACTGTTACATTAGGTCTTGTCACTAAGCAACATTAATACTAAAGTTGATTCATGATAGCAGAATCTGTACCTGAAAAGATATTCTAAAAGTAAAGAGCCAGTTGGATATGAATTTTTTTCAGTCTTTGGTTAAAGCTAAGGTACCCATCTTCTGGCCTGACAGGGAGTCATGTGGGTTATGCTACATTCCAGGACCTAAGGTCTCTGATGTTGCCCAGATGATGCCACAGCTTGTCAAGAATGCAGACTCCTATCCACTGCTACTCTTTCATGCAGGCAGGAATGACATCACAAGCCAAAACCTAGGCAGAATCAAGGAAGACTATAAAACCTTGGAGGGGCAGATGAAAAATGGTGTCGAAATTACCTTTTCTTCCATTTCAGCAGTTAGAGAAAAGGATGCAGCCAGGAAGAGATGTATAATGGAATTCATCACCTGAATTCATTAATGCTGTCATGAAGATTTTGACTTTGATGACAAGGTGACATTCTTTGATGACTATAGCCTTTTAGGGAGAAATGGGATCCACCTGCCTAGAAGAGACAAGGGAATCTTTGGCAGCAGGCAGGCTAGTTTTGTGAGGTGAGCTTTAAAGTGAAGGACGAGGGGGCCAGTGTCCAAAGTGACAATGTCCACACCATTGTGTCCTACTAAGAGTGAGCCAGGACAACCAGAGAAGCAACAAAATTCCTTAGCTGCCTCCCCACATGAGAACTAGAACGCCAAGCACCTCAAATGTGTGCATAGCTGTGGTGGATCCTCTTGCACCCCACCTGGAAACCTTCATGTCTTATTACCTCTCTGAAATACTTTTATACCAACTCATGCAGCATGGGGGATAAACAGCAAGAATTAGAGATCTGTGTGCAGTAGCATGACCATGATCTTATTGCAGTTACAGAGATGTGGCAGGATAGCTCACATGGAATGCTGGAATGCTGCCATAGATGGCAATGTAATAACAATAAGGTCATGGGTTTGATCCCTGTATGAACTGTTCACTTTAGAGTGGGACTCAATTATCCTTGTGGGTCCCTTTCAACTCAGAATATTCCATGATTCTGTGATTCTGTGAGGTGGTTGATTTACTCTCTATGTGAGAGAGAAAATGGAATATATTGAAGTCTAGGGGAGGATGGATAATTAGTTGAGAGTTTATGGATAAGGACTGAGGGGCAGGCAAGCATGGGTGAGACAGGGTGTTTATTACAGGCCACCTGATGGGGAAAAGGAAGTGGATGAGGCCTTCTACAAACAGCTGGGAGTAGCCAAGATCACAGGCCCTGGACTCATAGGAGACTGCAGCCACCTGATATCTGCAGGGCACAGGAGGCTCCTACAGACCATCAGTAATAAATTTTTGTCACAAGTGGTGGAGGACTCCATGAGGAGATGAAAAACATTTTTACTCCAAGGGTGGCAGAGCACTGAAATGGGCTGTCCAAAGAGGTTGTGGAGTCTCCCTTTCTGAAGACACTCAAAACTGTCCGTGATGTGATACTGTGCAAGCTGCTTGGTCAGGGGGCTGGGCTAGATGATCTCTAGAGGTCCCTTCTAACCCCAACCATTCCAACCCCAACAACTGCCCCATTAATCTAAATATAAAAAGATCTAGGGGTGTTGTCTTCCTTTTTTAAAAAAAATAACCAAAATCAGAAAGGTTCACTCATTTTTTCAATTGGTTTCAAATCTTTAGTGATAAAGATTATCCAGATGGAAGTAAATAATTGTTTCTATGACAACTGGGCTAGACAAGTAACTCATTTTCTTAGAGCTCTAGTAGTGCCAAATTCAAGACTGCTGAAAACCACTTGCTTTAATAAAATAAGATTTTATGCCTTTGAGTATACAGATTTGTGAATTGTTTTCTGGCCTGCTTTGCTACTTTTTGCCATTTTTAGGATTTTTTTTCCTTAAATACTATGTAACCACAGCATAGAGACTGTCTGTTCTCTGCCTTAAGCAAATCTCCTTAATTTAGTTTGTATACTTTCTGTTGCTTCATTTTCACATTTCGATTCATCTAGTAGCAACTGTTCATTATATTCGATTTTCCTTGTGCATAGTTCAAACCCTTTTTTTATGTATTTTTGGAGCTATTTATTGCTTAGTAAAACTCTAGTCTTTTTGATTTCACTTTAAAAAATCACTGAATATTGATTCTGTGTTTTGAAGTTCTCACAGTTTGGATTCTATGGCTGGTATTCATTACAGGAGTGCTGCTAAACCACAGCACTGAAGCTTTTTTAATGCTGCTCAACTCTCTTTGTGTATCCTGTATCAAAATTTAAATTATGGACAGCTGAAGAATACAGTCTTGTTAACACGTGCACAACGTTGTCTTCTATAAAGTAATATTTTCTGAGTAAGGAGAAGTGTCATTTAACATTAGAAGGGTAAATTGGAGTGTTGAGAAGTGTCACTACTGGTTATAAAGAACATGGAAAGGGCATATACGAAATATTGAAATTCACTTTAAAGAAAAATCTCAATTGAAGTTAGAGAATCAAACATACTCTTGTTCATAAAAACATCTTTTAATTTATTCATTCCAGATCCCTCTTGAGGGGAAATAAAGTTATCCTATTGTATTTCCAATATTTCTTGTTTATGTAAGTTTATGAACTTGTAGGAAAAAGAAAACAGATTTGTGTTAGTTGACTGTAAGATAAAACTCTAAGTTTCTGGGGAAAAAAAAATCTATTACTAAAATCTCCAGAGAATATAAGAAAAAATAAAATGCCTTTAAAAGAAATATTCTGTGTTTTACACTCAGAAAAAATCTGTATTATCTGAATTTTGCCATGCTGTGACCTAGAAAATGAAACCTGTTGCAAAACCAAGAGGATGACACAATTAAAATTCAATAGATTGATCAATTGTTAGGAACAGTCAATTTTTAATAGGATTTGAGCATAACAAGCTTATATCTAGAATCATTTAAACATCTTTAGCAAAGATTCTTTTTCAGTGAAAGGAAAAGCCATTGTTGTCTCCAAAATGCAAAAAGAACTGCCATAATCAATCAGAAATAAATAGTTTCTTCACAAAGTTTCTGAAAAAAAGTCTTCTTGTATCCACACATGACTAACTCGCTTTTCAAACTCAGATTATTTTATTCACAGCCCTTTGACGGGAAGATGCTGAAAGCTGAATCACAGACAGAGAAGGTTTTGTCTGCTTTCTTTGCCTATTGTTTTTCTTGGCGACATTAGTGATAATATTGTGCTGTAAAATGGAAAACTTCTTTCTGAATAGACTGCAGAACTAGCAGTGGTGAAAAGAGAAGTTTCATTCTCAACAACTTCAGGCAACCACAACTTAAGGAATCAACATGTTTCCCCAGCTCCTGATTTATTAAAGGTGTACAGGTTTCTCCTAACAAGACAAAGACTTTTTTTTTTAGTTGGTGTATTAATATTTAGTTATTTAGTTGGTATGTTACATCTTAAAAGGGAAAAAAAAATTCTCTGTTATTCTTTGACATTTAGATTTAAGAGGAAGGATCCAAAAGAAAACTTTATTGCTTTTTGCAGTAAGCTTTTTTTTTTTTTCTTCTACATTTCTTGTTTAGCTTTGAAGGCCAACACAAGGGAAGTCTGTTACCCTTTTCCTGGACAGAGAAGGTCACTTTTGAAACCCTGACATTATGAAAAAATTGTTTTTATTCAGAAATTTTGTTTCTGTGAAACATGGTTTGGAAAACTGAGAGCAGCGTTTGTCTACGTTCTGGGAAACAAGTAACAACTTCATGTACCAGCATTTGTTCAATGCTCATCCAAAGGCATTGCAAAAGTTATGCTTCAGACTCATAGCCAAACATGAAAAGCTGACATTTAATAGCTCAATACAAAAATCTTTTGAAGTATTTCACTCTAAGCCCTGTACATGTATCAATACAGAGGGCCTGTCAAATTAAATTGGGAAGATTCAAACAGAATTTCCTTCTCATAAAATGTGTAATACTCACTGAAGTTTCATGTGGTGCAACACGCCTGAAACGACATTAATTCCATTTATCCAGTCTGTGTCTACTGGAAGAGAAATCAAAACAGCTATGACAAAGATATCAGCTCTAGAGATACAATAAATAGAATGATATTAATCCCTTTTTTAATGCAATATGGGAAATAATTGCCGAGATTTGTTTCTAAACTGCACATGCAATAATAATAATAAGGAAAATCAATATAAATTATGAGTATTAAACAGGGTAAATAGATATTGAATAAGATTAGCCAGCATTTTGCAAGAACAGAACTCTATAACCTCCTAATTTGATATTTGTTTTTTTAAATTACAGCAGTGGTGCTTTTGTATCATCACTTGAGATCCTAGCTCAGGATTTAAAACCCCCTTGTTATGATTCCTGGTGGATGTTATGGTGGGTGAAAATGACAGACTATAGCTCCAGTCTGTAATAAACTGAATCTTACGCATTCCTATGGATATCTACACATTGATTTCCATTATCTGCACTTTAGTTCTTCCTTTGTCTCCACGTTTGCTGGGTTTGATGGAGTTGGCGTGGGTTGGGGTTTGTTTGTTCGCCTTTCTTCTTTCTTTGCTGTGCCTTTAAATAGTTACAGAAACAACAGAGATTAAACAGATACTATTTAAACAAGAATCAGTTAATTGAAATTTTACCCCAGAGTGACTGACGATTTGGGGGGTTTTTGTGCTATTTTTTTATTTGTTTTCTGCTGTGAAATGTATTAATTAATAACCTGCTTCATAAAAAGGTGTAAGTGTGCTTCCACATCTTCAAGGAAATAAAATCAAGAGCAGACTCTATAGAGAAATACCTGAATGCAGATTTGGGGTTTTGTTTGTTTGTTGTTTTTTTTTTTCCTTTCACTGTTATTTTGGCTATATTTCTTCAGTCCTACAAAAAAATGTTACATCTCAACAAACATATTTGAGGTTTGTTGTGGTGACCTTGGCCAGCAACCAGATACCTACCTACCTATCCACCCACTCATCCTTCTCAGCATGACAGGGGGGAAAAGCTCATGGGAAAAGATACAGACAGGAAGTTCCCTTATCATTTACCATCACAGACCAAGGAGATTTGACTCGGAGAAACTCAAGTGTGTGGTTTTGGTAGCCACAATACAAGAAAGATGCAAAGCTGATAGAGAGTGTCCAAAGAGGGGCTGTGAAGATGGTGTAGGGTCTGGAGGGGAAGCTATAGGTGAAGCAGCTGAGGTCACTTGATCTGTTCAACCTCAAGAAGAGGAGATTGAGGGGAGACCTCATTGTGCTCTTTAACATCCTTATGGTGGGAAGCAGTGGGAAACTGATCTCTTCTCTCTCCCGACCAGTGACAGCACTCAAGGGAATGGCCTGAAGCTGACTCAGAGGAGGTTTAGGTTGGGTATCAGTAAAAGGTTCTTCCCCCAGAGGGTGGTTGGGCACTGGAACAGGCTCCCCAGGGAGGTGGTCACAGCATCAAGCCTGATAGAGTTCAAGCATTCAGACAGTGCTCTCAAGCATGTGGTGAGTTTTTTGGGGTGTATTGTACAGGAGCAGAAGTAGGACTTTGATGATCTTTGTGAGTCCCTTCCAACTCAGGATATTCTATGATCCTATGAAAAGTAATTTAATTTATTATCATTTAAAATAGATTCAAGTGGAGAGAAACAAAGGCAAAATTAAAATGTTTTCCCCTCTTTTCCCCCATCTCCCTCCCACAGGCTCTTCCCTGGACTGTGGCCCTTCAGGGACAGCTGCTCCTGCCAGCGTCTCCACATCCCCACTGTCCTGGGATCAAGCTCAAGCTGCTCGTTTTTCCTACACATCACAGTCATCATCTCCTGGGTGCCATTCCTGGGCTCTGTGTGTTGTACACTGTTCCCTGGCTGCACAGCTGTGCAACGGCTCTAGGATATGGCCAACACCTGTAGGAGAGGCAGAAGGTCTCAAAAAAACCCAAACAAAACACCCCAAATTTGTGTTCTCTGTCAACTGGGACACAGGAGGTGCTGGACTGAGAGGGAGTAAGGGTGTCTGACTGAGGCTGCTTCCAAAGTAGACTTTCATGATGTACTCAATATCAGCTTAATAATTTCAAAGGCTCAAATAAAATAATAATTTCTTAATGAGAAGGGGAGGATGATAATCTACTGGTTTGAGTGGGTTTGGGGGTGGGTTTTGTATGCTGTTGTCTTTTAAATGAAAGGAGTTTCAAGCTTCCAGGAATATTTTGCGCCTCCATCTTTATTCTCACATGGATTTTAAACCCCAAATGTGGACTAAATAGTACCTTTCACATAAAATAATCTTCTATCAGTTGCATGTGACTTGAAGCATAGGTTTAGGACAGCATCTGTCTCTGTGACTGTTAAGTTTAACTAATCTTGTCCAGTTTGTTCTGGAAGCCCTCAAAGCCCATTCCTTATCTCCAGTCGTGTCTTTTTTGGTGTCATTTCTGAAACCATTGATGGCCAGTACTACATTCCACAGCAGGCTGGAATCAAACTGCAGCCTGGGGAGTGCTACATTTTACATTTTTTATTTCCTATGTAAATTTGAGCTGTTTGGGCAAAATAGTCCTGAGACTTTGAGACACCCTGAGGTTTCTTCTAGGGCTGTCCTTGGACACCTGTAATCTGACCAGCAGTCTGGTCTCTGATTGTAAAAGGATCCACAGAACCATATTTTCTTTAGCTTGAAAACCAGTCTGTCTAACCACCATAGCCCATTACTGCATGTCACATTTCCTATAGCCTGTTGCATTGAGATTTCTTAGCTGTAATTAATTTCTAACAGTCTCTTTCTTTGATACTCGTTTCTCTTGATTTCTGTTTATTTCCTTAATCTTTCAGGAATTTATTTTTGTCTTTTGTGTTTGTAGCATCTTTTAGTTTGGAAAAACCTTCAAAATGTAATTTAACAACTTTTTGGTTTTTATCAGATCAAATAAACTTCATTTTCCCCAAAACAAGGCTGCCTAATGTGACTAATAATATCTGTTGTGACATTCTGAGGACTCACATTAATTGCTAGTGCTTGCTGTAAGGATCACAGTCTACACTCACATCCACTTTGTGAAGATGTTCTTGATCCCCCTTGAAATGTTCATCTTCTATTACACTGCCTCAGATCAAATTATCTGTGGCAGTGATGAGATGTGCTATATTAGCAAAGAGGCAATAAGTACTTTCAGTTAATATTAAGTTTTTCATCAGATAGATTGGTTTGGAATAGATTGGAATCTTTATTTCCAGGTAGCTTACTGTGTACAGCTTGCTGTAGACCTGTTCAATTCAAACAAGATGCAATATAAAAATGAAATGTCATAAATAAAATATCAGCAGTGGGGAAAACCAGAAGAAAATTTCCATTCACTATCTACACAGCTGTCTTCTATTCAGATAGAAAGGGGAGGAGAGGCAGAACATGAAAATGGAGTGCATTTTGAAATAAGTATTTCTGTCTGTTTACTGCAAATACTATTAACATTAACTGAAAAATTATGTAGTCTCCGTTTTATTTTATTTAATTTCATCTACATGTGATTCTAAGAGAACTCTAAGCTAGCTAATTGTTTAATTAAATCTCAGCCTAACTTTATAAATGCAAATATTTTCAGGTTTTTGCTTAAATATGTCAAATTGCAAGCAATAGATGCATTCAGGGTCACAATCTACTCAGAATTATTCAGTAAAAACAAAAAAAAATTACATGTTTATCCTGAGACTTTTCTTTGTCACATTATTTTTTGATTTTTTTTTTTTTTTAATTGAGAATGACACTTAAACTATTCTTACAGCCCTTTAAGAGGAAGGTATTCTCACCAGAAGCCTCCTTAGACCCTCTTAGTATGCACAAAGCTGTGCTTGAAATGGGATTTCACCATGCTTTGGAGAGCCTCCACAACCATCAGAAATCTTCATGCTTGATCATTCCCATATTCTCTCCAAACAAACATGCTTTGTAGCTACAGAGATTACCTGCTCAAGTGATCTTCCTGTCAGAAGCTGTAATACCAATTTGAATATATTTCTCTAGCAGGTCGACATTTTTGCTAAGGGATTAGAAGGCAAATGCATGCTCAGTGTGATACATACATATATGGATATTAACCCATTTGGAGAAAACTCACACTTTTGAATTTCCAGGATTTCAGCCATGCATGGGAAGTCTAGAAATTTCCAATGTCTAAGCTACTCTTGGTCATTTGCAGCTCTCTGTCATGTAGGGAAGTCAGGATTGTCTCATTTTGCCTTTTGATGTTGATATTCACCTTCTCAGAAATAAAGGCCATTACATGCTTTCTTGTTTCTTAAAACAACACGAAACAAACAGACAAACNTACTTTGTCAAGTCTGGGTTAAAACACCTTTTAACCAAAGGCTCCTTTATAACCCTCTGAGCACAATTCCACAAATCATACCTGGAGAAAACGAAACAGGTGTCTGGAACCATTTCTTCCTAGTAAGCACAGAAAACAACATTAACATTCTATTTAGTGCACACATTATTCCATGTAATCAACAAGATGATTTGAATGTTGGCTCCAAAAAGCAAAAGGCTGGATAGAAAAACAAATTTACATTGATAAGCCAGTGTTTTGGCCCTTATTTGTGTAAAAAGACTTTAAAATACTTTGCAACTCTTGGGGAAAAAAAAATGGATTTTTCTCATTCATTCTCCTAAAGTATCCTTAGATAAGTGGTCATATTTTCTTTTCATGCATATATTATCAATGTTTTTAGCATCTCTATGAATTCTATTAAAAGTAGCTTCCTAATGGTGGAATTCGTTCTTATGGAAGGACAAGTTCAATCGCGCCCTTTGAAACATTGCACTACAGTAAGATTAATTCTGCTGAAATCTATGCTGATATTTTATAACCAACTTATGTAAACAGAATATTGTTGAACATTAGTATGCATGTGAAATGGATCTACACAATGTACTTGTATGCCTATATTATATGTGCTTTTATATTGCTGAATTAGAATAAATAGAGAGGTAAAGTAGCAAAAAATTGCTAAGAACAAAAGGCTAAAGATGTGAGTCAAGAATGACCATGTTTCAGAGACAAATTCCACACCTTCAGTAGAGCTGGGAAAGCAGCCAGTGGCTGAAAGCAGAACCCCTGCCCAGTGACCATAATTCAGCTCATGATAATTTCCTTTACCCAAATGCACAGGGTCGTTAGCAAAATTGCTTAATTTTGTAGACAAGCAAATAAAACAATTAAGGTTAAAAGTAACCCAAAAGAAAAAGGTTGAAAGCATATTTTTTTTCTGGTTCCTATTCAGATTTTATAATAGTCTGAAAATCTATCTGATGGTGGAAATTGGCATCAAAGAGCTTGACAAAAAAATGGTGAAAGAAAACAGTGCTTTTATTTTCAGTCAAATTTAAACCCCTGACAGGGTCCTACTTCTTTAGTGGATTGATTTCATGAGTCCAGAAGCTGGGGAAAAAAAACAACAAAACACTACAAAACAAAACACCACAAAACAAACCCCAAACCAAACACTGTTTTTCACAATGCATGTTGGTTTTTCAGCTTGTTCCAAATTTTGGTATCTCTATATTTTTACTACACAAAGGGTAGGAAAAATGGGACATCATGCAACCTGAGTCTCATTTGCTAAACCTGCCACAAAACACTGATCTGTACTCGCTACCTGTGCCAATGAGAAAGTAGAAGAGGATAGAATTAGCTTTATTTCTAACTTTGTCATATATCCACGACAGTCTTTCAACATATTTTTGTTTCCAGGCCTTAGAAACTTAATTGCCCAATATATTGAAACTGAAATTCCAAATCAGATAGAGAAATGTTTTCTTCAGCCATTTTTCTTTAATCATAAACTTTGAGAGGTTTGAACATTGTATTCAAGTACAATGCTGATCTTGTCTTCTAGAGTTATTTATAACAGCAGAATGTTCTTTTACTTGGCTTTTCTGTGCAGATTTCTGCCTTCTGCTGAAGGTACTTTTTATATAATGAACTCAGACTCAATCAAGCTCTTGTGAATAGTCTAAGGAACATTTTATTTGGTGTGTTGACATTTCACACTTTCTTTATTACCCTTTTTGAAATCTCTTTATCACAACAGTGAAACCTCATTTGAATGTTAAAGAGTTCTTTTTTCTTTCATTAATTTTTATGTTGAAGAGACAATGCGTCCTGTTTCTAGGCAGGCTACTTATTTTTTGAGATGGCATGACATGAACCATTAATTATATTTATATTTACATCACTCTGAAATGGTCTCCAAGACCTTTGTGTAGCTCTGTCTTCATATGTCACCACAATATTAATCTTCCAAATAGATGACTGCCAACGGACATTTATCTAATCCATTTTTAAAAACCTCTTAGTGAAGTATATTCCAGAAATTCCACTCCTATATTTCATCTGTCTTGGAGTAAAAAAAAATAATTCAAATAAATATTGTGTCTTGTTAAAATAGTGATCCAAATAGGTGGTTTCCAGGAAGGCTGGAGAGGGACTTTTCACAGGGGCATGTAGTGACAGGAGAAGTAGGAATGGCTTTAAACTGAAGGTTGGGAGGTTTTGATTGGGTATTAGGAAGAAATTCTTTACTGTGAGGGTGATGAGGTACAGGTTACCTAAGAAGTTGTGGATGTCCCATCTCTGGAAGTGTTCAAGGC
Organism: Sterrhoptilus dennistouni; assembly: GCA_013397095.1. Lineage (NCBI taxonomy): Eukaryota > Metazoa > Chordata > Aves > Passeriformes > Zosteropidae > Sterrhoptilus > Sterrhoptilus dennistouni. The sequence goes on from VWZU01010907.1 coordinate 1,564,211, forward strand.
CAGGATGAATGGGGCTTTGAGACACCAGGTCTAGTGGAAGGTGTCCCTGCCCATGGCAATGGAGTTGGAACAAGACCATTTTTAAGGTCCCTTTCAACCGAAACCATTCTATGATTCTATGAAATATTTATTGTCCTCCTCTCCTAAATGCATAGAATAATTGATCAATGTCCTCCTCATACTAGAAGTTGGCAAATACTTCTGCTTCTTCAAGCCCTGGATTTCCTGTAAACTTTTTCATTAAAGTGAAGTATGTCATGTGGATGAAAGGCAGAAAGAAAGGGAGGTCAGCTCTGGGTGCTAAAATTTGGAAAGGGTTTTGAAATGGGATGCTTTGAGATGAAGAACTGAAGATACGTGTTGACATGAAAAATTCAAAGGTTAATGAGAGAAAATTTTTCTTTGACAGAGTAGAAACTAAGGAAAAAGTGGAGACATTAACTTTATTCACAGCCACTCATCCAAGCTAAAGCTGTGTCAGCTGTGCCAAATCTTTACCCATTTGAGGAGACACAGTTCTGGTTATATTTTTGTGTATTCAGAAGTAATATGTAAATGTAATATAAATATAGTGGGTTAAAACTGCTGAAAATATATGAATGATTAAGAAAGAAAGAGAACATTGTGGCTGTCATAGGGGAAATCTTGTACAGGGCATCAAACTGAAATCTAAGTGGATCAAACTCTTTGAGAAAAGCTGGTGAAGCTCTCCAGAAAATAGGGCTTGAAATAATTAAAATCATCAAAATGTCATTCATTAGGGGGCTTTTGGAAAAAGAAATCTGTCCATCCAATCCTTGGAATACACTAAGAAATTCTTTATTTGGTCAGTTGCTTTTGTTGTTTTGGTTTGTTTTCTTTGGTTGGTTTGGTTGTTTTGTTTTGAGTAGGGAAATTTAAATTCTAGAGGTTTTATGAGATATTTTTTCTAATAAAGAAGGAATAATGATTGGAGAATGAAATATTTAGTACAGCCAGTGAAATGACAGGTTTTGCAACCCTGAGACCGTAAAGAAAGAAGAATGAAAAGAGATAAAACAGTAGAGTGCAAGACTGTACACTTCAATCCAGTCACAGAATTGACAAATTAAGGCTTATGGGAGGCCAATGCACAAAGAAAGTATTAAAGAGAACTGGAGGTTCCTTAAAAGAGATATATTAAGGAGGATAATCAGGGTTAGGCAGTGTGCTTAGGGAAGTTGCACAGAACTTAAAGAAGGAAAATCAAAGGAATTATCAGAGATTCTAAAAAAGCCTACAAAAAAGGAGGAAAAAATGAGGTTTAACCTAAAAATAAGGAGGCTGAGGAAAAATGCATAAACAAAAAATGCAGAGCTGAAATAAACCTCTTGGGATAAACCTCTGCAATAAACAGTGGTATCCTTATCAATTTACCTTTAAGAAACAAAAGGATAGATAGATACAGTCAAAGGCAAAGAAAGGTTCGGTGGCTTCATCTCTGCATCACTTCTCCTTTTCCTGGAACAACAGGCCCAGGTCTGTTAACCTTCCCTCAAAAAACATACCTCTTTCCTTTTCTCCACTAAGGCTTCCCAGTACTACAGTTGAGACTTCATAAACATCGAGTCATGGAGAATATTTACCCCTTTTCTTTCTTCACATGCCGCACAGCTGTTAATGTCAGGCCAACATGCACTCAGCCTTTCTGCACCAGTGTGACTTCATTGGCTCACGTCAAATTTGAAATCTAAGGGGTTGTGCACAGTTTGACTTCATTCCACTGGAGGCCATCCTAATATTTCATCAGTACATGCTTGATCCCAGCATTTATTAATTGAAATGCCACACACAGATACAAATGGACTGCAGTATCTCCCAGTAAATTTCTCTACATGCGTTTTTCACCAATCACTTGTGCAAATACAATGATTTTATCTAGAAAATTTTTCCCATGCTGTTTTACCAGAATATAAAGGGAGACAATGTCAAACCCTTTAAAACTCAAATTTATAAGTTATCCGCAATGTAAATTGAATAGGTTATCTGCACCTCCTTTGTCTGCCTCCCACAACAACAAATTAGAATAATTTGATTTGACTTGTTTTGAAAATTCCATGCTGGCTGTATTTTACTACATTATTATTATAATAGTTTATGTAATAACCATGTGTTAAAGTCTCATTCCAACAGTCCAAGTGAGGCTGAGACATCCGAATTTCTCTGTGAAATCCTTCTTTCTTTTTAGAGATGATCAGAAGTTTTCCTCTCCTCAGTTCTCTCTACCACCCATCTCTTGTGTGGTGCTGAAGATGACAACAAATGATGAGGTGACTTAGCCAGCTACTCCTGTAAGCACCAAAGAGTGACTTGTAGATGAACTGTTGAGCTGTTTATTCCTTATATAATCCTTAATTCTTTTCACTCTGTCTTTATTGAACCTCATTCTGACATTGTGTCATATGCCAATTTTGTAACGAAGCCTTTCAGAGGAGGCAAACTGTATTGTAGCCTACTATGTGTCACTAGCTTTTTGCCAGGATTTTCTTTACCATCTGGTAATGAACTTCTGTTTTCCTTGTTTTTGTTTCTTTTCTCTTGCTTCAGAAGTATTTATACAGATTTTTCTTTCCTTCACTAAGAATAACTTTGTATGTTTTTCTGGTTGGTTTTTTTTCTCTCTTCTTACAATATGTTATCCATTTATGTTCATTCTTAGTCACTTGTACAGTTTTTAAATAACACTCTTTTCAACTCTTTTAAGGGCTCTTAATTCACCCACAACCATTATGCTTTGCTTCCTACCTGTCTTTTTCACTTGGGGAGTTTATTTTTTGATAAATCTAGATCTAGATTTTTAGATCTAGATTTCTAGATGATACAATCCCTATTAGATCACCTGCCTACTTTGAATTGGACTGTGTTCCCCAGACATCCTATTTACCTCTTCACATACCAAGCAAACAAGATCCTTCCTAGCTTTTCTCTACAGACCCTTTTCTCACATCCTAAAAGTAGTGAATGCAATTCTTTATTTTCTCAAAAATTACCACTTACCTTTGGGCCCTTCATCAGTTTCTCCAATTAGCTGGAAAGAAAGCTGAAACAGTCATTTTTCTAGTTGATTCTCTAACTCCTGAGGCAGGGGAGGAGGGGAAAGAGGAATAAAAACCAAAACCAGTACATTTCAATACTTGATGGATGATTATACTGCTGTAAAATTTTTCTAAGGAAAGCTGAAGTTCTCCAGCACCATCAGAATGTTCTTTTGGATGCCTCTTTGAATGGCTGTTTATTGTCCAAAAATCTCTTAGTTAAGCAGACTAGAATATACCATCTCACACATTGTGTCAAAAGGCCTTTTATTCAAAAGGTCTTGCTTTTTATTCATGTTGTACAGACCTGACTGTATATTCTTATTTGCATAAATGCATGGTTTGCTGCCTCAGTGAAATTCAGATTCATGGTGGTTTTTGCTCAGCAATTCTCTCTATAGCCTAAAGAGGGGCAGCTGGCTCCCAGCATTTGGCAGAGACCAGGTAACTGTTGAGATTACAGGGCTCTGTGTGACTTTGGGAGGAGACAGTGCCTGGGTACCAGCCTGGAAAATAAGAAGTCTAGGGTCTCATCTCTGCCAAGAACTTGTGAATATTTTTCAGTAAAGAGTACTTTAAGATTAAAAAAATTAATAAATAAATAAACCAACAGTGCTAATTATCTTCACAGCAATATGATAGCCCAGGATTTATCCCATGGGTTAACATCCCCTGCCAGGGCATCTCAACAGTTCAGATCTTGTTTTAACTAAACTCTGATTGCATCCTGAGAAAACCTGAGCCATTCCTGGAACTGCAAAGGGATGTGATGTTCCCAAGTACTAATGAGAATCCCACCAGGTACCTTAGACCAAATTTGTAGCCCATAACTCTAAACCTTCATTTTTCATTTGAGCTACTCCAGCATTCAAATTACATTCAATTTTGTAGCTCTTAGCTGCCTGAGATATGGTTCTGAGCTTGTATCAGTGCACATGAGAGAGAGAAGGAGGGAGGAAATGAGATGTTTTCCTATTTTAGCAGTGTTGTTACTGATCTCTCAGGCTCTTCCACTTGCATCCAATGCCACATATTCATCTGGGATGAAACAGTTCTCCTAATTTCAAATCTAACATCTGCTCTTCCTTGACTGAAGAGCTGCTCAGTGACTAGACAACAGTTTTGTTGCCTTGTAAGACAGAAGATAAGGCTGTCCTTTACTTACACTACATGGAAGCTTTTTCACCCTTCTTGCAACAATTATATTTGGGACAGATTGGACTCTTCTGTATTAAAAAGCAAAACCTTTTCCTTTTCCACATCAAAGAGTATGGAAGTGGCATCCATATTATTCACATGCTTTCAACAGTTTCCTTATTCTAGATATTACCTCAGAAGATTAAAAAACCCAGAATGCTGATTTAAAGATTAAATCGGGAAGCAATTTTAGAGTCCCTCTAAGGTCATGCTTTGAATTTTAATTCCTACAAAAGGAAAATTAATCAGACCTGAATCTTTTTAGTCTTGTGACTGGAAGAGAACACATTTAAAAAGAATGCAGATAAAGCATTTCTGAACAGCTATGATTCAGGCATGGTAAGGAAATGCCACTAATTTGATAGTATTTATGATGCTTCATATGACATTAGTAAATCTGGCTGAAGGTTTTTTATTTTTTGGCAGGAACAGTAATGGTTGTAAGCAATTCAGATTTATAGTACCTCAATGTGTTTTAGAGACATAGGAAAGAGACTATAAATTGCTGTGTGTGAATGTTGGTGCATTTGGATTAGGGAGCATGAATTGGGCAGTTTGGACTTCATAGTGAGATGCTAAGCCATCCCTTTAAGCAATTCCTGTACTAATTGCCTTAGATGGCCGACACAACATGAGAATGGCCTAGAAACTGCCAGTTTTATAAAATGCTGTTCATTCCAATCCTGGACTCCTGTACCCCCAACTTTGAATGCGGTCATGTTCAAAGGAAGGAATATAGGGACAAAAAAATAAGGTGGAGAGTTAATTAATGGCAGAGACCATATTCAAATGAGTGAGGATTTGGCACTGAAAAAATTAAAAATAATCATTCATTTCAATGCAGAAGATGGTGAGAAGCGACTGAGTTACAGTCTTGGTTACAACATTGGTTCTATGAAAGCAGGAAAGGGTCAAAGAGCAAGTTGTTCGAAATCAAGTTACAAATTATGGAAAAGAAAGGAATAACTGTGACCAGGCCAGATGACTCTTAAGATGCTGTTGAGTGGAATAGCAATGGTGTTTGGTCTGCTTTCCAGAGCAGGAGCAGGGTCCTTAAGGAATTCTGTTCCATTCACCATTGCTACCTCTGGTCAGATCAGGAAGCACCAGTATCAGTGTTTGTAGATAGGATCATAGTCATAGAAAGGTTTGGGTTGGAAGGGACCTTAAAGATCACATAGTTCCAACCCTCTGCCATGGGGAGGGATACCTTCCATGAGACCAAGTTGCTCAGAACCCCATCCAGTTTGGTCTTGAACACTTCCAGGGAAGGGGCATCCACAACTTCTCTGGGCAACCTGTTTCAGTAAAGAAGTAGTAAAGAATATTAAAGAACTTCCTGTAGCAAAGAATTTATTCCTAACATCTAATCTAAACCTCCCTTCCTTCACGTTAAAGCCATTCTCCCTTGTCCTGTCCCTGCCCTTGGGAAAAGCCTCTCTTCATCATTTTTGTAGCTCCCTTTAGGTACTGGCCCTTTGTAATGAGGTGTCCCTGAAGTCTTCTCCAGGCAGATCAGCTGGGCTGTGTTTTCTGATGTGTTCATGAACAAACTATTCCAGAAGAGCTGGAGTGTCACCTCCTCCAGCACACACAGGGAGTAGGTGAGCTCTGAGCTGACCCTCAGCTTTCAGTCCCTGCTGATGGCATTACCTGCAAGGCCAAACCCTGGGGCTGCTTCTCCCTTTCTCCATGCCAGCTCCCTGCCTCTTTGGGCACCAGGGCCTGGCAGTGCCCCACTGCTGGGCAGGCACTCAGCAGCAGCTCACAGCACTGGGTGATATCTGCCCTGTTGGAGAACAGCCAGTTGGGGATGATCTCCATTTGACTCACCCCTATTCAAATGAGCATTTCCAAAAGTATGTGGCTATTTTCAGCACCTAACTGGAGCTCCAATTAAGCAAAACTTGAACAGGACTCACCCCCAAGCACCTAATTTACTTGAAAAATGAAGGGCAACTTAACTTTTCCCTTAACTATTTTCCTTGAACACATAGTGCTCAGTAAACAAGGCATCCAAAATAATTTACAGTAATTGCTGGAAATGTGGGCTTGTGAATTCTTAAGAATGTTTTACCTTCCCAGTGATGGAAGTGCTGTCTTATGCTTCTCTCTGTCACCATGTTAGTGTTGTTTAGCTGAATTATATTCAGTACAAACACAAATGACAGCCTTTAGCTATGTGAAAACAGACTGTCATCCAGAAAGATGAAGTTCTCTTTGCTCTGAGCCAGATTTTCAAACTACTTACAGTGTATTTTCTGATTCACTTGAGTGGCTGCACAGTTATACCCTTGGTGAGACTTAATTTTCACAAACATCTCCAAGAATAGTAAATTATTCATTATCAAGACCTTTTCATTAGACAGGTGATATATCATCAGCTCTTCTCTCTACTCTGATGAGAGATAAATGGAAGTTTATTACACCAGGAATGAGAATAGTTGTTTAGCACCTAAAGTCCATTTAATTCTATAAATACTAAGCATCATTCATAACCTATTATTAGAAACCTGAGTTTGAGATTCAGGGCTATATGTTCAGTTCAAGTGATTTACAGTTTCCTTCCCAGCTTTAGTCACTATAGTAACTGTTAATTCTACCTAAATGAACAGTGTTAAAACAAAGCAAAACATATTCTATCAGAACAGAACATAACTGTTCTTCCTCTATGAACTATTATAAATCAGGAAAAATTTGCTAAAAGCACCAGAATTGTCATCATCTGAATTAGTCCATATGTATTCCAGGTATTGCCTTCCTGGAAATGCATAATCAAGGTGGAATTATGCAACATTCAGCAGCATAGAACATGATATTCATTGGCAAAAGGTTGATTTGTCAAGTGAACATAAGAAACTGAGAGAAATAAAACAATCTATGAACAAAATTAATTGCTTTAAAATTAAATAATCCTACTTTTCCTCTTTTAAACAACAATAGCCCTCAAGAAATCAGTTTTGAACAAATTTTAAAGATGTCTTAATTTTTCAGCTTTTTTCATATACTTCTAAAAATAAAACCAAGCTGCATTTTAAAAATACATGCTGTTTCAAAATAAAAAGTCAAACTCTTTCCACCACTATATGAGAAATAAATTTTAAAAAGACAAATAACTTTTTGGATAAAAAAAAATCTGCCCAATTTGAATAAAACTCACATTTATTCGCTGTTATTAAAAAAACTGCCTTTTTCAGCAAATATGCTATTCCTGACAAAAAATTCCAACAACCTCTATTTCTGTTCCCCTGCTTCATATTTCTGTCAAAATTAATGGTCATATCCTACATTTTGGTGCTCTCCCTGGGTTATGGGCCTTTCCTAATGAGCTGATCTGATTTACACTGGGTTGATGATCAACAGCTTGGGGGAGAACATACCAGAAATCCCTTGGGAGTTTGCAAATTGTCAGACAGATGAAGAAGACTGCTTGCAGGTTGTGTTTATGACTCCTATATTATTTTTAGGAACTGTTACTGACTAACCCTCAAAGCCATTATGTCTCTTCCACGTTTGTCTTTACAAAGGAATGTAAGTAATTACTAATTTACAAATGTGTATCTGCTATAGCATCTCGTATTAAAACATTGTCTGTGCATTTTCAGTACTCATCTCTTTGCACCCTCGTTATTCTTTCTTTCAGCAAGAGCTGGTTTCCCCTGAAGGAAATATATTTTTCTTCCCCATTGTGTTGGGAAAAAAAAAAGGAAAAAAAAGAGAGCTATTTTATGTAGATTATGGGCCCATTTCATTAAAAAATTAGTTGCATGAACCAACCAAATATTCCAAAACACTGAAAAACTTTGGAGCCTCTAAGAAAGATTAACTGTCCAAATGTTAATTTATATATTATATTTCTTCAAATAACCTTTCCATATCATTATCAATTAAAAAAAATCCAAAACCAATAAAAAACCAAATCCCCCAAAATAACAAAGTAGGAATTTTAGATCCATGTTAATCCAAAAGTTTTAGCTTCATTCACTTTATTTGATGCTTTTAATGTGAATGAGGCTCCTGAATAGCTTTGCTGAGCAAGGCTTCCTCATTGAAGTTCTAAAGATTTTGACCTTTTAAGGGATGGACATTAAAATGCAGCAAAGAATGGAGAATAGACATCCAACAGCATTTCCAGAAGTGGGAACTGGTGAGGTATTTCTTATCTCATAGCATGGATTGAGGTAAAGGCTTTGGAGAATCTGATCTTCACTGTAAACTTCTTTTTCAAAAATCAGACCTATCTTCATGCCCTACTTTCAACATTAAAAAGTAATAAAAAAATTAAAATTTATTCTCTTAAACAAAAGTTGTTCAAAAGTAATTTGGCACATGCAGTTTCCACCTCATGGTTAGCAGGGCTGCTAACAGCAAATTTCAGTGGGGTCTGGAAAACACACAAAGAATATTTCAAAACCTACAGCCCAATTAAATACCCTCAACAGGCTATCCAAGCAAGAACATCTACTGATTGTACCTTGTCTTTGAATCAGATCTCAAATACCTGCTTGTATCAGCCAAAAGCAGAAAATAATTTCAGACTATGAAATGGAAGTATAATGTTCTCCTTTCAGTGACAAGAAAATACCACAGTAATCACACACAGTTGTTCTCTAGGTACACAGAAAAAGAGAAGATTTGAAGCACCCAGTCTGTATTAAATAAGAAAGAACATTCAGCTACTGATAAATCTTAATATGCCATTCTGGTACCATCCATTGACTGGCCATTGCAAATATGCAGATGTAAGTCAGTGAAAATGCACTGAGGATGGAAATCACCATGGCTGGATTATTTCTAAATTCCATTGCTGACCCTCTGGAATTTCTGAGGTTGGTTTCTTTTGTTTGTTTTGTTTTTTGTTTGTTTGGATGGTTTTTTTTTGNNNTGTTGTGTTTTTGTTGTTTTGAGGGTTTTTTTTTTGGGGGGGGGGGAGTTGGTGATATGCATGGGTGTTTAATTTTGTGGTAGTTTCTGGTTTTGTTACGTTGTTGTCTTGGAGGGCTAGAGATGTTTTTTCTAGTTCTTTATTATTAGTTAAATATGGCTCTTTAAAAACAGTTGGCTACAGTATGGACTGATATCCTCCTGGATGGTATATATATTTTAAAGCGTTTGGCAATTCTCAAAATAGATTGGAAGTAATTCAGTTCCAGAAGATTTATACAACCTTGAAATTCAGTTTAGGCAAGGAGACTTCCAAACACATGCTCATTAGAATGGCAACAAGAGTACAACTTACTAAATGAAGTAAACACAAGAGTTAATGAAGGCTCTAGAATACTGGTGAAATGTTTAAGCCTTTATAGGAATGTCAAATTTTGAATATTATTGGCAGACCAGCTATGTACTTCTGAAGCTTAAACAATGAGTACAAAAATTTTCATTATTTTGTACACTGACAAAACTCTGCAAATAATTTCTGCTGATTAAGTCTATTTTCTTTGACACTTCTAGAAATATTTTATGTACTCAAGAGGCTCTTAAAATGTTATTTCTAGTTGGAAATTGAGATTAAAAATGTCACTCAACAGCAGCAACAGAAGCTATTGCATTGTCTGGATGGTACAGATTATTGCTAATGGAATACAGCAGGCAAACTTTCACAGTATGATCAGTGCATTATATGCCAAGGAAATGAAAAACAATACTGCTCTTGTTCAATAGCTATTCTTTTGGAAAGATTGTCTGTTTATGAAGCGGAAAATTGCCAAGTAGAAATACCAGTGACAGTGAGTAGATGACTTCTAAACTTTTATTCCACACATTTTTACAGACTCATCAGATGCAAAAGTATCCTTTTACACAGAAGAGAAACATAATTCTCCTCACCGCTGAAATTACTGCTCACTGCTGAACAGCAAGGAAGCAGGTGTGTTCATCACTCACTCAGCTGGTGACTTGACAACTGGACAACAAAAATGCCACTTTCTGTCACTTCCATAAAGAAGATCAAGATAGTCCATGATCCTTCTATCTGCAAATCCTTTTCCCAGCTATAGCAATGATTAGAGAGAGTGAGAGTATGGTTTCTAAGGTTGATTGGACTTGGTTCTCCCTCTGCATGCAGGGACAGGCTCTCACTGGAGAGCCTTGGGCAGGGCACACTGCTGCTGCCTTCCAGTTCTCTGGAGACCTGCCATCAAGACAATATAAATTTAGCACATATATCCTATCACTCTCTGTAGTGACACATATTAACACTCTGTTAATATGTGTATTATGCATTTATGACAGGCAAGATTTCTATTACATAAAAATATTTTTAAAACACATATAATGCATATCACGTTTCTAATATTTTCATATGGAATTATAGCCATTAGATAGTGTTGCTCTCTGTTGAGAAACATATTAATGCTCCACAGTTAGTGTACTATGTTGACTGGCAAGCCTGAAACTGTATTGCTGTTGCTTCAATAAAATGCAATATTGCAGAATCTGGAGCGTGCAAGACTTTCTTGATCTCAGCCAGACCTGTAGTGTCGATAAATCTCACACACTGGAAATCTGGGCTCAGGCATGTTCTCCTTGAACTCAGCTGAAGTTACCATGCTGAACTGGTTCTAATCAGAAATCCAGCTCAGCTGCCCCTGGCCCCCGTGATCTCAGAATCACAGCTTGGCTTGGAAAGGTCCTTTATTTAAAGTTGTCTTTTTCCAGCCCTGCTGCCATGGGCAGAGACACCCAGGCCACGTTGCTCCAAGCCCCATCCAGCCTGGCCTGGAACTCTGCCAGGGATGGGGCAGCCACAGCTGCTGTGGGCAGCGTGGGCCAGGGCCTCAGCGGCCTCAGAGGGAAGGATTTCTTCCATCTCAGCAGCCGAAGCCCCGCCTGCTGTCAGAGGGAAGCCGCTGCCCCTGGTGCTGTCTGTACAGCCCTTGCACAGAGCCGCTCTGCAGGTGTCTGCTGGGCCCCGTGCAGGGACTGAAAGGGCGCTGAAAGTTTCCCTGGAGAAGCCCTTGGAGAGCACCGGGAGTCAGGAGTGCCACCATCGGGGCAGCGAGCAGGGCTGGTGCGGCCGGAGGGGACAAAGGGCCCATGGCGGGCACCGAGACCCCGCCAGCCGGAGCTGGGGCTGTGGTGTGCAGCCGGCAGAGCGCCGAGGGCTCCCGTGGCTCTGCCTCCCTCAGGGCTGAGGCAGCTGCCCAGGCACTGCCGGCGGGGACACGCAGCCAGCCCGAACCCACCCGCAGGAGCGTCCCTGCTCTGCGGCCAGGCCGGGGAGGGAACGGCTCTGTCCCGGGACAGGGTTCCGTGAGCAGGGCAGCGTGGCCGGGAGCGCCGGGCACAGCCAGAGCGGGACACGTGGCTGCAATCACAGCCCGATGCCCTGGGGCAGGCAGAAGCCCCCATCCGCTCTGCGTCCACCTGAACGCAGGGACTTAAGGGGCAATTGCGACACCGCAGGCAATTCTCTCCTGGGCCTAAGGCACCTCCCCAGGGGCCCTGACACTCCGGGGCTGAGGCTCTGCAAGGGCACCCAGCGAGCATGGCGACAGCGCTTCATCCAGCACTGATGGCCCTGTCCTCAAGGAGAAGTCGGCCTGTTATAAATAGGGCCAGGAGACCTTCTTCTCCTTTTTAAATGGCCTTTATTGAAAACAGCCAGGGATGGGGGGCTTAGGGGTGTGTGCACACCACCGCTGCTCCAGATTCCACGCGCTGGAGGAGGAATCTTCAGTTCTGTCCGACGAGCAGGCAGAGCTGGGCCTTCCGTCCTCACAGGAGTCTCTGGGAAGGCTCCGAGCAGGAAGGGGTCGGGCTAAAAGCCTAAGTCCTCTCTTTGCCCATAGGGCACCCAGGGCCTTTACTCTTCTCTTTTACTGTCAAGTCATGGTGACCGGCTGAGACATGGGCCTGGAATTCCTTTATGTGTTCTTGACCTAGGGCAATCAGTTTTGGGTCTTTATCTTACGTTGGCTCGCTGTTAGGGGTGGTTGTTTGGGGCTGGAGCTCCTTCATTTGAATATGCAGATTTGTGCAAGTCTCTGTGGGAGCAGTGGGGGTGCCTTACTTGACATAGGGGAAGTAGGAAGTGGGAGCTGGGGCAGGGTACAGGGACTTCCGGGTGAAACATTTGCTAAGAGACTTGAGGGGTTACAAGCATCAAGAGCTTTAACAAACCAGCTATATAACAGACTTTAAGAACTTTAACAAACTGGTTACAAAGAATTCTAACCGGGGAAGGGTGCAGGAACTACGGGAGAACATGTAAAACTCAATAGGTTACAGACACTAGTTACATAGCGGCAAACTTAAGAATATAACAGTGAGCTTAACAAGGAACTTTATTCAATGTTCAACCGTAATAGAGTATTCTAAATTTTGTTTTCCACAGGCCTGTTATAAATGAATTTATCTATTTATCGGGTGTACGGTTTGGGTTCAGGTGTTCTCGTTTTGGGTGCACAGTTTGAGTGCGAATTTTCTTATTTCGCTTGTGCTGTCTGGGAAGGGGGAGGAACAAGGTATACGGGCATCTGATGGGCGGTGCTGCAGAGTGGAAAGGGGAGGAACAGAGGGAAAGGGGGATCATGAGGACTCGCGCTGATGGATAGATACGGTGGCCAATCATCTCCTCAGTCCAGGCCATGGTAACAACGAATCACACGGCGCCCCATGAGGCAGGAGGCGGACCTTGGACATGAGCCAATCCAGAGCTGGGAAGTGGGAAAAATTGGCCAATGGACAGTGACCTCGAAGGGGGAACCAATGGGAAGGACAGATGGCAAAATAAAAGGAGGTGCTCAGGAGAACCTTGGTCCCCTGTGCTGCTGATAGTTGTGCAAGGTGTTCCTCTGCCTCAGCGAGGAGGAGAAGGACTACTCCCCTCTCCTGGCTCCCCAGATTTTTCTGTAATTGGCTGTTNGAGGGAAAGGGGGATCATGAGGACTCGCGCTGATGGATAGATACGGTGGCCAATCATCTCCTCAGTCCAGGCCATGGTAACAACGAATCACACGGCGCCCCATGAGGCAGGAGGCGGACCTTGGACATGAGCCAATCCAGAGCTGGGAAGTGGGAAAAATTGGCCAATGGACAGTGACCTCGAAGGGGGAACCAATGGGAAGGACAGATGGCAAAATAAAAGGAGGTGCTCAGGAGAACCTTGGTCCCCTGTGCTGCTGATAGTTGTGCAAGGTGTTCCTCTGCCTCAGCGAGGAGGAGAAGGACTACTCCCCTCTCCTGGCTCCCCAGATTTTTCTGTAATTGGCTGTTTGTTAAACCAGTTAACCCAGTTCAACGGTGACTGGCCAGCGTATTCGTTGCAGGTCCACACTCAAGGTCCTTGGACTGAGTGTTTTAAGGGATCAGGAGCAAAAGCAGTGTTCTCTACCCTTCTGCTTCTTATTTTACATACAATTAAATGGGGACAAAGTCTTGGAAGCAAAGGAGTTCTCCTCTTTCCTTCCCCTTGTTAATTTTAAATACAACTAAAGTGTGGACAAAACCCTGGAATTAAATAAACCTGTTTCTTTCTAACCAGTCAGCTGAGGCGAGTGCCCATCTCTCTTCCCCAAGAGCCGAAAGCACAGCCCCTCCAACAAAACTGGTGCTTCTTCTACCCTTTTGTGACCCAAGGCAGTCCCTGTTCTGTTTTACCATTGGATGAGGACCCAGGAACTTGCATTCTCTCCCCAGTGCCTGCTTTTCTGCCCCCTCCCCTCTCATTCTCCTTCCCTTTTTTGGTCTTCAGCCCCACACCTCTCCCACCTCTCAACAGCACCCAACACATTAACCAGAACAAATCCAAACCACAGATAACAAATAGCGAACAGAACCAACAAATTTCATTATTTTACTTAGTACTCTTTTTGGCTGCAGCCAAAAGGTATTTGTATAGGTATAACCTTTGTGTGCAGGGATCCCCTCTTCACAGTCTGGCTTTGCAGAATCCACACAGATATCCTGGGATATTCCAGCAGTGACTTTCACACAAACCTTTCAGTTTTCTACAAAGAAAATTCCAATGTTTTCCTTCTACTTGGAAGTGGATGGATTTCCTTGGCTGATGTTTTGGCAGAAAAGTTTTCACACGGCTTCCTGACAGCCTGAAACTCTTTGGCCTGCCATTGTGGACTACCCATTTTGTCTCTCTGGATCATGGGAACTTACAGTGCAAAAGCATCACTGTTCTCTCTTCTGGGAGGAGCTGATTTCACAGCCCAAGCTCCTGACATGATGCAGATGGTCCCCTAATCTCCAAGCACAGGAGAAAGAGGGGAGGATGTGAGACTCAGCAAGGAAAGGGAATCCCGGCACAGCAGCCCTCTGACAAGAACAGATGCTTCCTCCCCTCAGTGGTCTCTCTAGCTCAGCAGGTGCTAAAGACCATGGGAGGCTACAAAGATAATTTTGCACTCCCAGGCCATTCCAAACAGTCTGGGAAGCTCCCTGGCACCTCTGCCTGGGCTGGGACCAAGCAAGAGGTACTGACAGTGTGCCTCCATGTGTTCCCTGGAGAGACTCGGTGTCTTCCAAGGGGAGAAAATGAAGACTGTGCTCTTCCCAGATGCTTCCCCGGGCCTTGGCACCACACAGCTGAACTTGCTGGACACACAGAAGTCTGTGCTCTGCCGGCAGCAGGAGCGGCACAGTGGGAAATCATCACCCGCACCCGCTCATCAGCCCTGGGGAATGTCTCTTTGGAATCTGTGTGCTCTCACAGTGGCACAACAGGAACAGAGAGATTGCCAGACAGAGGTTCCTTCCCCACAACAAGGATAGTCACTGCCACACACCCAGGGGTGTCACAAAGGCCCCAAGAGCACAACCATCAGGCCAGATGTCAGTGCTGAGGGAACCGATGCCATCCCACAGGAGGAGGTCTCAGAGAGCAAAGCGTCCAAGGATCAGCCCATTTTACATTTGACAAGAGCTCAAGGGGCTTCTGCTGCTATGTGAAGGGGGCCCCTGGGGACCCGTTTACGCTTGCTGGGGCTGCACTCTACTGGTGTTGGGGCTTTGTCTGCCTCAGGCCACTTTGAGTGGCTGAGGGAGGGTGGGCATGAAGGGCAAGGCTGGCTGTGATGTGCTGTGGCACCTGTGACATGATGGGGGATGTGCCACAACGGGGGCTGCTATAAAAGGTCCCAGCAGGTAATGCTGGCCCTGCATTGCTTGGGCAAGCATTGGGTGCACATATGGTGGGAAGGCTGGGCTGCCGACAAGGGTCAGGGTAGAAACACTGCACCAGAGCTGGGTTCTCCCCCTGCTGCAGGGACAGGCCCTCACTGGAGAGCCTTGGGCAGGGCACACTGCTACTGCTGCTGCCTGCCAGTTCTCTGGGGACCTGTCCTCCCTGCCCCCAGATCCCTGAGACTGGCACCCCTACTGCACCCACTACCAGCTGCCTCTCCCCCAGTACTACTCAAGGCTTTCTGTTCATGCTGCTGCAGACCATGGATTCTTGGGTACTCTGGTTCTTGCTCTTGCAAAGCCTTGTCCAGTGCCCACAGCCTGCAGGTGATGATTTGGATGAGGTGACACACCTGCCATGGAGGCACATGCGAAGCTCCAGGAACAGGAGAGGATTTGGCTGGAATGAAGGTGGAGCAGCTCATGCTGAAGCCCAGCAGCACAACCTGGGGAGACCTGCTCTCGTCTGCCTTGCAGCACTGGCAAGTCTGGGTCTTGGCTGGCCTCATGGTCCCTCTCTTGACAGTGTGCTTGATGTGGAGGACGAGATGCCATCAGGCACAGAGCAGTGGCCAGAAGGAAAAGGAGGAAGATGAAGAGGATGAGACACAGGAATACGATCTAGGAGGGGTTCTAGAGGAACGGATCCAGTGACCCATACAGAACCTGCAGACAGGCTACGAGGGACAACAGCCCTGATGCACATCTTCACAACTGTTGTCAGATATGTCTTGGAAGGACTTTCTTGCTGGTGCTGCAAGGAGCCTTGGTTTTGGCAATGCCTTTGAAGGTTGGAGTGCCCTTGAGGAGGAAGTGATGTACCATATGCTTGTACCCTGACTCCTCCCTGAGGCCACACCTTCCACCTGGAGTGTGACACAGATGAGCAGAGGCCCAGCAGGAACTTCGGTCTCTGTGTGGACCTGGAGTGCAGCTGCCCGAGGGAGCAGCTGACTGTGAACCTGCTGGGCCCCCTGCACCACTGTGAGGTGGTTAGGAGGTGGACTTGGTTCAACCTCCTAGACACCCTGTGCACCAGCTCCTACCTGGATGTGAGGAAAACTTGCTCACTGGTTCTGTGCGTTGGTGAGATCAACCTGGAAGTGTTGGCCCCAGTCACACAGTTGCCATTTAGTTCTGCTGCCCTCCAAATACTCCTGCAAACTCAGGCTGACCAATGAGGAAGAAAGCTTGTGGGTTAAGGTGCTCTTCAGGATGCGGCGAGACACCTCAGGCATCTTTGTCAGCAGCCAGCCTTGAGGGGCCCACACCCCAAGCACAATGTGGCCTGAGACCTACACTGTGGCAGAGATCAAATTCTTCAGACACGTGGTCAGGCAGGTCCCCCCGGACAACTTGCACCTCAAACACCTGTAGCTCTTGGCCCGTGTCCCTGCAGGCAAGGACTTCTCTGTCTATTCCATCAAGGTCATCGTCATGCATGTGCTGAACACCGTGCCAGTCTGGTGCTGGAACAGGAGATATTTTGTGCTTCAGCTCACAGATATCCTGGAGCAACTGCTCTTCTCCCTGGAAGAGAAACATCTGGAGAATTTTATTGTGGGCAGCCAGAGACTTCCAGAGGAGATCAGTTTGCCCCCAAATGTACGAACACCTGAACCACCCAACCTCTTCCACAGGATCTGGCCACCCACTCCCAGGCAATGGAAGCCTACCTTGATCTGTGCCATGGCCTGGGAAGTATGTGCTGGCCTGTGGCTGTTGTTAGCGGGGCTCATGCACAGAGCTGTGCTTGTGGGGCTTCCAGCTGGAGGTAGAGAAGCAGCTCATCGTGCCATGGCAAAGACAGGAATGCACGGCCTATAGGGACAAAAAGAGATGTATATATAGCTGTAGTGTGTGTAGATATAGATAGATAACCACAAAGCTTTTTATTAACATATGTGCTTTTGGAGAGCCATATGATATTGATAGTTTATTATCATATTATTTTATAAAAAGATATAGCAGATCTGTAGTGTGAATAGTGTGTTAGTGTAATATAGTATGATAGTGATCTATACTGTGATAGTGCTGACGTATTAATGCTCTCTAGTGACTGCATTTATGAGAGGCAAGATTTTTATTACACGGATATATTGTAACCCTATTGTATTTCATTCAAAGCAATGATTAAACAAACAATATGGAACTGAAATGAAAAACCAATTCTATAGAATTCCTATATCATTATATAGAAAAAAAAACCCAAAAATTTATTAAGTACATATAATTTTATATATCAAAAAAGGTCATCATAAAAAAATATAATAATAATTGAAATTAAGCAGGTATATCCTGTCATTCTCTATAGTGACACATACTAGCACTCTGTAGTTACTGCATTTATGACAGGCAAGTTTCCTATTACATAAATGTATTTTTAGAATAGATATAGTGCATATATCACATTTCTAATATTTTCATATGGAATTATAGCCATTAGATAGTGTTGCTCTCTGTTGAGAAACATATTAATGCTCCACAGTTAGTGTACTATGTTGACTGGCAAGCCTGAAACTGTATTGCTGTTGCTTCAATAAAATGCAATATTGCAGAATCTGGAGCGTGCAAGACTTTCTTGATCTCAGCCAGACCTGTAGTGTCGCTAAATCTCACACACTGGAAATCTGGGCTCAGGCACGTTCTCCTTGAACTCAGCTGAAGTTACCATGCTGAACTGGTTCTAATCAGAAATCCAGCTCAGCTGCCCCTGCCCCCTGTGATCTCAGAATCACAGCTTGGCTTGGAAGGGTCCTTAAAAGTTGTCTTTTTCCAGCCCTGCTGCCATAGGCAGAGACACCCAGGCCACGTTGCTCCAAGCCCCATCCAGCCTGGCCTGGAACTCTGCCAGGGATGGGGCAGCCACAGCTGCTGTGGGCAGCGTGGGCCAGGGCTCAGCAGCCTCGGAAGAATCTCTTCCGTCTCAGCAGCCGAAGCCCCACCTGCTGTCAGAGGGAAGCCGCTGGCCCTGGTGCTGTCTGTACAGCCCTTGCAAAGAGCCGCTCTGCAGGTGTCTGCTGGGCCCCTGCAGGGACTGAAAGGGCGCAGGAAGGCTCCCTGGAGAGGCCCTTGGAGAGCACCGGGAGTCAGGAGCGGCTCCATCAGGGCAGCAGTCAGGGCTGGTGCAGCCAGGAGGACAGAGGCACATGATGGGCACTGAGGTGAACAGAGATTTTCTTTCATTTTTCCTGACTTATTTGCTTATTTGCAATCCATTTGTGGAGCCTGACCTTTGCAGTATGCTTACAACAGATGCCATGTACATCAGCAAAGGAAAGAGTTCGTAAAGGCAGCTACAGAGTTTGGAGGCACTGAAGTGACTGAGAATTTTTCCCATTATTGTCAGGGAATATAAATGTTGATCCCTGACAGAACAAATATTAAAAAATAAAATAAAATCATTAGCAAAGAAGAAAACTTGGATTACATAATTTCAGAATTCACTTTCAAGAAAGGCAGGATTTGGTCCTTTGGGATATTTTTAATATATGCAGTTGCTTTAAAAAGCACATAGCCTGTAAAGGTGTTAATTCAATATAACACATTCTGTCTCATGTAATTTATTTAAGTGAAAGTGTCATGCTGGTTACATTCAAAATAAGATTTCTATATAACTCCTTTTTTTTTTTTTAATTTGTTAGATCACTTTGATGTATCAACTACAGACCTTTGTAAAATATGTTTCTATATTTCTGTATATCTGACTGTTACAGGATATTAGGGCCTATTCATATGTGCAAACCTACCTCCTTATTATTGCACTGTGTCTTGGTTTGAATCGACAGGTATCTGCCAAGGAAGATTGGAGTCTCCCTTGGAATGTAAGCCCCTCCCTCCCCGTTTTCAAATGATAATAAATTTGCAATTAAAAGGCTGTCAGGCAAAGATTTTGGGAATAGGTATAGCAGTTCTTTACTAGGGATATTAAAACCACAAATGTTGTATAAAGAATAAGCAAACAATCAAACAAGGAATTCCAGAAAAGCCTGACAGAGTCAGAAATACAACCTGACACTCTGTTAGTCAAGGCATTGGAAACAGTCCAAAGTCAGCCCTCCTGGAGTGGCAGATGTGTCCTATTGGAAGCAGAGATGGTCCTGTGGAGCCAGTGGTCCAGAGATGGGTCCGGTCTTCCTTTGGGAGTCCCGTGGGAACACCGGAGTGCCTGGTGACACTTGTGGCTCCTTTTTATCTAGGTGGAAATGGTTTGCCTTCTGCTCCTTGGCTAGAGCATCTCTCAATAGGAGGATGAAATGTGTTGTGCCATTGGTGAGCTTTAATGGTCCATTAACAGAAGATATCCCCATGGGGGTGGTTGAAGAGTGAACAGAGATAAGAGACACTATTCCATCTGGTTTTAACAGCTGGTTTGGGAAGCAGTGGAAGACTGAGCAGAAATAAGAAACAATACCCCACCCAGTTTTTAACAGCTGGCTTGTTATCAGAGAAGGCAGTTCCTCCCTCCCTTCTGGAGTTACAACAGATAAGATAAAACCTCCCCAACCAAGCTTTGGCCATCTCTTTGTTTTGGTCAAGTACTCTAAGTATCCAGCACTTAGTCTCCTTGGTAACTTATAGGGGGGAAAAATTCCTTAAAGTAAAAAAGAAGCAAACCTAACCCCCAACACACTGAAAAAAGATGTGTGCAGTTATAATAAGAGAAACCAATCATGATCCAGGGATGCTTTGAATTTCAAAATGAAGAGTGTTAGTGCTCTGGCCAAAAAGTGTTGCAGTGCGGGTCAGTGGTGACTCGCTGCACCCTCCCTAAAGCGTCTCCCAGAGGAAGGTGTTCAGGCAGACACACAGCAATCACACACCCACACACATCCCAGGTAACTTGCTGACAATGGAGGACAGGAAGGACCTTTGCTTAGAAATCCAGTGCGTTTTATGGCAGCGCACCAAAAAGGTCCAGAGGCAAAGGCACCAACAGTTAGAGGGCCCAGGCTTATTGGTGGGTAGAAGGGGGTGGAGATAACAGTAACAACCAATCACTGAGAGGTGTGGGTGGGAGAAGGGTGTACAATGACCAATAGGGAAACACGAGGGTAAATGGAAGCAGTACAAACCAATGGGGTTACAAAGAACAGGGAAACTGCTATATAACTGACCATATATGGTCAGCTGTGGGAGTAACAGCCAATGGGCCAACGGGAGGGGGTGTGGCCCTGGGGTTGACTGACAACCTGTCGGTTAAACAGGAGATCCATCGGAGGGGTGAAGGTCTAGGGAACATTCTCCCAAGGCATAGCCCCAGGAAGTCCCCAGCGGGCCCACAGGCCTCCAGAAAAAAGGAAGGGCAATACTATGATCATAAAAAAAATTGGGGTGTCTCCTTCATATATCTGACCCGCCAGAAACCCAAGAGAAAAAAGATTTTTCCCCCTGAATAATTTATACTGTTTAGGTAGCAGAAGCATGAAGCTGCTGATGAAAGTTGCTCAGACTTAGCTCAAACTTTGGGCATTCAGTGAGAAACTTCTCCATTCAGGAATAATCACCTTTTATTCACCACACAATTAATGGAAAGAAGATGTCAATTCTTCCATCATAAAATGTAAATTTGGGTGTGACTGTTTTAAGCTGAAAATACATCAAAAGCTTTTCATTGCCTTGCTGTGGCTGGCATGGACTTTGTGATAAATCATAGGAGAGAAAGGACTCTGCAAATTTGTCATGCATTCTGTTTTGCTTTAATTTATATCATATAATTGGGGTGTAAAGATAAGCTGAAGATGTTTACTGCCTATCACTGTCAGTGGAAAAAAGAGATGAACCCCTTGATTCTACTTGTACAAGAGATTTTGTTTGGTATTGCCAACTAACTGGAAAAGGAGAATGATATCTTCTTCCCTTAGTATTTGTCTGCTCTTATAAGATCCATCAGAGGATTACATGATCAAAGTGATAATGATTTTCTAACAACAAGGTGAATAAGTTTTACCTGTGATTTTAGAAGGAAATATTGTGAAGGAAGAATGAAGAAAAAATGCCGTAAACCAAACACAAAAAGGCCCCAAACGCCCACAAGTCCATCATCTTTTCTTATCAGGACCTCAAGAAACTCCTGCCTTTTGTCCTGTATGTGTCTGATCAATGTCCCACTTTCCTGCAATCTAAGATGCAGAGTAGGGTCCTTTTTTTCTGTATAAAATGAATTTAAGCAGTTGAATAACATTAGTCCACAGAGGTGGGTGAGACCATCAAGGACCTTGAGACCCGTCCACACAGCTACATGTCACCTCAGGTCCTTGGGGTTCTGGTTACAGTAAATATTTTTCTAACCTCAGCATGAGAACACTGTTTAACCAGGAACATGTGAGTGAGATAGCACTAATATTAGAAGGCTTTTGGCTGTCACTGGTGCACCAAACTATTCTGCCCAAGGGACTTTTTCCAGTGGCAGCTAATGGCTGGTATTTCATAAGAAAACCAATTTTCTCTGTCTCCCAGAAGCAAAGTTAGACAACAAGCAAGAAAATATTATTTCTTTCCACTGCCTAGAGGCAACAGTAGAGCTGGGAAGTATTCAGTGAACTAATTAAATACTGCTATGAACGGAGCATAACAAACTCACCATGTTTTGTCTTCTTTCATCCCCTTTTTAGGAAGCCAAACAAATGATCTTATGCTGATAATATATGGTTTAATTTCAAGCTCCTATCTTGCCCTTTTCTTATCTTAAAATCTCCACTTGAACAAATCACAATCCTGTTTCCATAATTTGATCTCTCCTGGTGAAACAAACTTAATAATCTCAATGACTATCTGGGACCTTCTTACAGAATTTCCCTTGTTGTTAGAGCCCTTTTAATTTTCAGTTTTAGAAGTTTTATTCCTAGAAAATAGTTCTCTGAATTTACTGCTTCCTACTATTAGCCCCTAGATTTAAACATCTCACTTTCAGTCATCATTTGTACAGTTTCCCCAAACTGTCCTCTTTTAATCCATTTTAAAATAGATTCCTGATTTCCATAACTATTTGTCCCTGTTATTTTTTTTTTAATTATTATTGTAAGTGAGAAAAAGTACAAGTTTAAAAGTGCCAGATAAGCTCAATTAACTTCTTAATTGAACCCTAGATGAGACACATCATGTCAGAATAAACAAAAAGGTTGATGAGTGCATGGAGGTTTAAACTTTGGGATATTATGGTCTGTGCTCTCTGTAAGCAAGTACAAAAGAATTATTTCAGCAGGACTTATCTGAAGATTTTCTGCTAGGAAACACATTCTAGAGAGACAGGAATATTGATGGAGTCTTACAGTAAATTTTAGTGACATCCCATAGGGCTGTGCCAGGTGTCAGTCAGCCTTCAAGACATCCTCTCACTTGGCCTCTGTGGATTACAATGTAAGGGATGAAGCTGCTGACATTTATCATTTTGGTTATTTTTGCCATTAAGCTGCTGCTTCTTTCATTAGCCTTTTTTAAAAAAGGGTATCCTGGTTTATCCTAATACAGAGTAAATGTAACCCAAAATGCAATCAATACAAGTGTTTTCCACTTTCTTGAGCCCCACATTGGGTGCCAAAAAGTATTTGTCCTTGTTTAGAGCAAATTTGGGAGGAAACTTCTGAAGGGGTCCCTCTAGAAAGCAGATTCAAGCAACCCATCCCCCCACCATTTCAAAGACATAAATCTCCTTCGAGAAAAGTGGAAAAAAACTTTTCATTTAACCAGCAAAGTACTCACAAACATGAAAAAATTAATTATAATAAACAATGGAACCTCATGTTGTTCTGAGGAGATGGGAAATTCAGAGAGAGAGTCCTTCTTGTGGGGTGTAGCTCAGCTCACTCAGTCTCTTATCAGTCCCTCTAACACTGGAAAATACTGACCCGGGCCCTGGTGGGCCACAGGTGTGAGCCCACAGTGTTTTTTTGGGCCTTCAGTCCTGCTGCTGCTTTGATACCTTGTTGCAACAGATTGCAAAGATAGCTGCTGTCAGCTAAGCGGGGAAATTATTACAATTTAATGTTTTTCAGATGAGAGGAAAGTTTGGCATTGCAAATGCAAATTATCCTTTTCAACAGGAACATGTGGAGAGAGAATGTCTGGTCTCTTACTAACTCCACTCTTAAAAACCCAGAGGTTTATTTACCACAGAAATCCACCACTGATGTCCAACATGCTGCATGTTATAGTGGACCTGTTCATTCTCTGCTGAGTGAGGTAATACAGTCAGGAGCATGTGCCCAGTGTATCTTCAGGGTTCAACAGGACAGAAGAGGAGCTCTCCAGATGTAGCAATGGGGAACAAAGTGACACAGGCTCCCTTGTGCATCCAAAGAAGATAGATTTATTAGAGAAATCATCCCTTTTTTATATACCTTTAATGTCTACATGACATAACTGAAATCAAACTGAGGCCTTACAGAAAGAAGGCATCCATTGGCTGGCCCAGCTGCAGTGCTGCTGTCCATTTGTCCTATCACTCAATCAATTTCCCGCTCATTATGCTGTCCATGCTTTTCTCCAGCCAATTTCACTTCCAACTGTCCCTCAGCTGACTCTCTCCTCACTCCTGACTGCCTCTCACCCCTCAACCAACTTCCAACCCTCCAGCCTGCAGCCTTTCCTGTAGGGCCCTCTGCAGAGCATGAGCCTTAACAACTTCAACAATTATAACCCCATATCCTACATCCACAAGCACTCTTTTGCTGTGTTTGGAAATTGTCTCCTCCATTTTGTGTGCCTTTGCACTCCCCCCTCCCAGATTTGGTAGTTTCTAGTGACAACAAGCATTTATAGAAGGTTTGTCTAACATTTCTGTTTCATAAAAATAACTTCCTGCTCCCTATCCCATTCACAGGCCAGTGGTGGCAAGAATACTTAAAGAGAAGAGAGGGTAAAAGTGAACAGGTTTTCTATTTAGGTCAAAGCAACAAAAGAAATCTCTAAGACAGTGTTGGTGCTTTCTATATTCAGGATCTCGTGCTTTGCTTCTGGCTGCTAATGGCCACATTTGACAAAGAGGATGGTGCAAGGCATTTTAAGGAAAAATGTCCAACTCTCTACTTTTGCCCTTGAGTTGCTGAAGAAAGTGCAGCTGACTAAAATGCTTCTAACACTTTCCAATTCACACTCCAATTTCTCTGTCTTTGTAATAAAATTGGTGCATATGGCAGCGTGCACCTTTGCTGCTCGGGAAGATAGTCTGACCCACCTATGTTCAAGGAAGTTAAAGTTTATCCTAAAGAAACCTATCGTAATAGCAACAGCCTTATACAGTTGTTTCACACAGTTTTTACCAAATTGTTCCTTCTCCCACAAGTTATTATTTGGTTCCAGCTGTGCGGAACAGAAAGTGCTGCTCTACCTGTTAGTAAAGAAAAGGCCATGGGGGGAGTAACAGCTCACTCTGGAAGTCTGAAGGCTGACAGGAAAGAAAGCCAGTTTCCTATTGTTTCCAGAAATGCCACAAACCCAGAGGGTTACCATTCATATTGGAAGAGTAAGAATTAATAACTGAAATAAAAGAAACAAGGCAGATTTCTCCAACAGAAATTGCAGGGGAATATTCTACGTGTCAAAAATTAGTTGAAATAAAGGTGATTGTCCACTTGCAGTGTAGCTCCAATAATAGGTAGCATTCCTGGAGCATCTTTCATTGCAAATTACTGAGCAGAACCATTATGCAAGCAAGAGTTAAATGCTGCAGAAAAGTTGTATTTGTGATCTGCTATATTTTCTATCTAGGGAAAGCTTTTTTTAATGAAAAAATCTTTATGTTGCAGGTGGTAGTTGGGGGCTGCTTCCTGTAGTCAAGAAATACATTTCTATAATGAAAGCTCCCAGTGATTTTTTTATATTAAATCAGACGATGAAAGAAACATGGCATTTGGTGATAGGCTAAAAGCTGCTACTCCAAATAACTCAATGGATTTGCCTGAATAAAAAGTGAAAAAAAAAAATATATATAAAAGCTCCATACATGGCCCCAGATTTACACCCTCACTTTATTATATGCTTTTTGTGTGCTTTATTGGAAAGACGGTTTTGGTCTACTTAGTCATTGATCTTACTTTAACTGCTTTTTAGCATTATGGTGGATCTCTGCCCAGCAGCTACTTTAAAACACTACAAATCAAGCAGTAGTCTGTTATTTGTGTGCATCAACAGGTCATGCTCAATCTGGGATGCAGTGGAGGAGTAACCAGTGATAAATGTGTAATGCAAAGCAGTCTAGCATTAATGGCAGGGGGAGAGAAGGAGAGAAACAGAAAGCAGACTCCTGTGACAGTGGGCTAGAGCCATAATCCATGGTGCTAGATAATCTTTTGACTACTCCATCTCATCTGAATGCAAGTAATTTTCTTAGATGACAGGGACATGAAGTGTCTTATAATTAGTTAGGTGTCATTACTTAAATAGCCCCATTCCTCAGTCATGTGGCTAATGAAGGTAAATAGTGCCCTTCCATTTGTACCCAGTTGAGGGTGGCAGCAATGATCTCAGCCCAAGGCCTGACGCTGAGACCCTCACACTGAGACTGCCTGACTGACGTCGACTTTACAGATCAAGCACTTTTGTTTTACACAGATCTCGAAACTACCTTTGAAAAACAAAACAAAGCAAGAAAACAAACAAACAAAAGCACCCCTCCAATAACCTTGAAAATTTTGAACAATTTTTCCTATGGAGAGAAGTCATTTGAGAGATACGTCACTGTCAATCCATTTTTAAGCAAGCTCAGAGACTAATTTTGTCATTGAGATTCAAGTGGAATTTAGATTATCATGTAAAATTTTACTCGTAGTGTCTGCAGTGGATGCAACTTTGGATACTTACTGTGCCTCCATATGCCTTTTTTGTGAACCTTACATGGACACACGTGGGAGATACGCACCAAGGGGCAAAGGGAAGTAGCTGAGTTGTGTCCTAGGTGTTCTTTGGTGGCTAACACTTGGTGACATTGGTGTTTTTTGGTGGCTAACCCGTGGTGCCTCTGTGTGTTGGAAGTATCAGGCAGGGACAGTCAGAGCTGCAGTGATCAGTGAGATCCCTGTGCTTACCAACAGGCAGCATGGGCAGCTGGCCCTGCTCTGCAGGAGTGGACATGAATTCCAATCCTTGGGAGTGTAGAAGAAAGTAGCTTCATATTTTAAAAGAAAAGCTTTATAGGAAAAAGACCCTGTGACATAATAACACTGCCTCCTAACCTTTTTATTTCTCATTGTCCTGGGTTGCAGTGTAGGATGTACACAAAGTATTTATTCTATCACCATCTTCATGAACTGTTGAAACCAGGTGGGCTAGTGTTTTCCCAAGCCCCCTGTCTCTTCTGCTAATGGCCTTTGGAGTGTCTTCTGCTAATGACTTTTGGGGTGTCTTCTGCTAATGGCCCATGAGTCACAGGTAACTCCCTCCAGGGGTTATCTCTGTTAATGGGCGATCAAGGACCCATTTCACACTTCTCATGCTATTGTGAGATGCTCTGCCCAGGGGGAGGAGCCAAGCAGTCTCACCTGGATATAAGCTCGTATGTGGGACAGTGCAAGGGCACTTATCCACTGGATTCCCAGAGGAGCAGGGCTACCAGACCTTTCTACAGGATCACTGCTTCAGGAAGAGCACCTCACCTGGATGCTTCCACCATCCTGCTCAGGTTGTATTCTGCCTCTGTCAGTGATCCTTCGTGTTATTGCATTTATTTTATTTTACTTTTACCTTTTTACCTTTCTTCTTATTAAATTATATCTCTGACTTGGAGCCTCTCATTCATTTTTTTTTCAAACCACAACACTCATTCATCCTGGGAGAGAAACACCAAAGCCCTTCAGATATTTTCAGAGGAAGAACTGCCTTCTGAAGCCTGGAGAGAAAAAGAAATGTGCAAGACTTGTGGTGGCTGCCTAGGCCTGAGGAATATTTTTCTGCTGTTACATTTTGCAGTGAATAGTGTCCTTGCCTCATGCTCCTGTTCTCTAGTGGTGCTTTTGCCTGAATCACAGTTAGCAAATCCTTGTAGGAATGTTTCCACCTCAAGGAAGATTGTAAGGTGAAATTCCTTTATATTTCTGAAGGACTTGGAAATCCCCAGAATGAAAGTTCCAGTGAACAACAATGTTGCTTTCTGCTTGAGGCAAGGTAAAAATTGTGGTCATCTGAAGCTGAGGAAGAATCCCACAGTTTTGAAATGGAGAAGAAATACCAGCACCAAGGAAAGGGTTTGTACTCAGGTCTGCAAAGTTGGCATTCAGCTCCTACAGTTCCTGGTTGTTATTAAGTGAACAAGTCCACCTGATAAAGTTCATTCTGGGCCAGCATCTTTGTGTGCTCCCATTCATGTCCCAGATTTTCTGTCCAGGTTTTACATTTGGCATTGCAATAGTTCCTTGTTGAAAAGGAGAGATGTTTGGAAATGCATGCCCTAAGATCTCTCCTTGGAAAGGAGAGATGCTTGGAAACCAGCTGTGCAGCCTGCATAAATTACGGCAGTGCAGTATAAATTTAGACTTTGGGCTCTTAGCTTTTTCAAGATGTCAGATTTCTTTCAAAGACATGGCCTGCATCCTCTGTAGCTGTTTATCCTCATTCTTTAGCACTTCCACAGAGAAGTGGCCTAATGGAATGATGCTAGAAGCATATTCCATTGTATCTGTATGTATTAAATATAACTTGGAAGTGCTCACACGACATTAAGTGCTTCTGCAGCTTTTGGAAGTGTTCAGGCTCTGGTGGAAGCTGCTTGATCTGTTTCTACTGGTTTCATGTTAGGAGTATGAGTCCTGACATGAATGCAAAAGGGAGATCAGACCATCTAATTGCTATTAGTGAACCTGCCTCTTCTCCATCTCCGTGCTACTGTCCTAGCAGCACCAGTTAGTTACAACTTTTTTTAATGATCTCATATTCAGAAAAGAAATAAAAGAAGTCTTTCTTATGGGAGTTCTTATGAGTAGTTCTGAAAAACATCAATTCAATTATGTTTCTGTGGTTTAGACTCGAGTTCCCCTTGTTGTATAATTGATGCAATTTTGCTTTATGACTCTATTGTTAACTTCAGGATTCACTTTTGGAGTCTGGTCTGCAATAGAAAATTTAATGATGTACATGTTAAAATGCTTTAAACCGTGAGAAAAAAAAAGAGAACACATTCTCTTTCTTAAACCATCTCTTTTTGAACTACAAGATCCCTATTTCTCATTTACACTAAAGCCCTTTTATACTCCTCCAGCTGTGTCAACAAGACATGAATTGTGTATGAATTACATTTATATCATTTTTAGCACAAATAATCAAATTTTCCTCCTTCCTTGACTTTTAGGTTAGATACACTCATGCAGTGATTGGTCCAATTTTATGTTTTTAGAGAGAAATAAAGATAGCCAGACCCCATAATTCATCTGCTTTTTAATCTAAAAAAGCTTGCCAGCACTCAGTCATTAAATTGCAGTACAGTGTGATATGCCCAGCACATTGCTAACTGATAAAATGTTAAAGATTTAGTTTCCACAAGAGCAATGAGCACGATATGTTTTCATCATTAAATGAAAACATTTCCATTCTGTTTGGCCTTATAAACATGAAGTTATATTTTTCTAGCTTGAACTTCCAGATCCAGTCCCATCCAGAAGTTAACAAATACATAAAAATGAATGGGCTGTGTTACAAATCTCAGGCAGAGTTCCTCCTTGTTAGAAAAGGGAGGGAAAGCAGATATATATTGATATAAATATTATTTCTCTGTTTCACTAGTTTTCTAGATGTTGAGACTGCAGATGTCCCTGTCAGACTGCAGAGGTGGGTCTATATCAAATAGTGAACTGGACTATTTACCACACGTATTTCTTATTTTGATGAAGGAAGATGGACAACTTAGAGAGATGGTGCCTGTTCCCTTACAAAATCAATAAAATTACATAGACCCTGGCAAGTCTTTCACAGGTTCACCTTGTTCATTTTAGAGCTAAGAGGAAATGTCTGACCTGCTGGTGGGGGCTGTCACCACAGAGCCAGTTCAGTGTACTCTAGATGGAAAATATTCTGTAAACTCAGACTCCACAGTCAAGATATGTAACAGAAAGTTAATTTCCCCCAATAATAATCAGCTCATTTTCCTAAAAATGGGCTATTTACACATGGTCCACTGACAATGTATTGTACTAAAACTTTTGGAGAAGTCCAAAAGCTGAAGGGAAAGATCCTCTCTTAAAATTTTGTGTGCTATGTTCAGTGGAGGTGAGGAAAGGAGAGTAAAGCTGCAGGCAGCTGCAGTGTCCTGGACTACAAGAGAAAACCTAGATGAAAGACTCATTTGTCAGGATACTGACAAATGTATGTGTCCCACTAAATGTGAAATCAGATATCGAGAGAGGAATTTTTTTTTTTTTTAATAAGGGTATTTTAACATTTTCATCATTAATAGGAATACTTTTAAGAATAGAGTGACTGCAGTTAGGAAATTTCTCAAACATCTCTGCATGTCTTATTCCTTCCCTATGTTTTTCTGTCAATAGCTCCACTGAAGACCTCACTGGCCCTTTGGAGAAGCACATACAAGAGGCCACAGAGAAGGGTTATGAGCTTGGGATGAGATAGGGTGACTTTGAAGGTTGATACTGCAGTGACAGCTGCCAGAAAATGGACCTAAGCTTACACACAAGTTCTAGTGTCACTGGTATGAGAGGTGGCCTGGAATACACAATATCCACAGAACTGGCTCCATTCATGGTAATGCACTGGGCACAGAGTAGTTCTTGGCTGGACTGTGACACACACACATTAAGACAATTTTTGGGGCAGGATCAAGGACAATGGTAATTGGAAAAAATAATTGAAGCCTGTAGTCAGTTGATTAAATATTTAATAGACTGAATATTTGTTGATCTGTGTGTTCTAATTCCAATGAACACATTTTAGCAGTTTCAGAATGAAGCACTGTTTTACTCATGGAGCACAGTAATATTGGAGTAAAGCAATTGAATACATGCCTACAATTTTGGGTGACTGATCCTTGTTTTTGCTACTCTTTTTCCTACTCAGTAAGTGCTTATTGTATAGAATCTCTCTCCAGATGACTGGGAAAAAGGGAAATTATTGCATCTGTGTAAGCAGATTAGCGTTTCAATTAAACTTAAGTGAAAAAAAATTGAACCTTTATCTATTGTTTCCATTCTGAAGAATTATCCAAGTTACTTATGTTTTTAACTGTACTTTTCAGGAAATTCATGCTTACAGTCAAATAGGACTAATCGTTTTCTATAAGGAAGAATCCTTATTGATAATAGAAAATGCAATCATGTAGTCCTGAATGCAAATGCAGTTTCTCAGGGAAATTTTTTCACAACCAGGTTTTATGTCCTTTTTGTGTAGTTGACATTTTAGAAGTGTTTCATAAAGCAAGATTTGCATGCAGTCAGTAATGGGCATAGTGCCACAACTATTTTCTTGTGTGCTAATTTCTGACCAAGTACTTGGACATCTTTACAAAGCATGGTAAAATAAAATGCAAATTATTTGATGAAGAATATAATGACTGCTGTTTGCTAGGTGGAATTATGAAATAATAGTGAATTGACTCTAGGAAACATACTAAATCTTGAAATTATGAAAATAACAAAGCCTACCTATTTTTGTTTCCAATAGGAGCTTGCCCTTTTAGCTATTT
Organism: Sterrhoptilus dennistouni; assembly: GCA_013397095.1. NCBI lineage: Eukaryota > Metazoa > Chordata > Aves > Passeriformes > Zosteropidae > Sterrhoptilus > Sterrhoptilus dennistouni. Next base: position 1,595,222 of record VWZU01010907.1, read on the forward strand.
TCCTCAGTGTAACATTTGCTGCCATTTTATTCTTGGACCAATGGAAAGTTATTTGCATTGCTTTAATTTCAGAAAAGCATTTATATATGCAAATTAAAAATAGAATTGTGTGAAAGGGAAGTTTGTTTCTCATTCATATTAAAACAATAACATCTAAACATTAATCATTTCTCTGTACTTTTATTACCAAACCCAATTACATGATACTGAATTCATAGGCCTGAAAAAAAATTTAGATGGCTTTCAGTGAACATATTCTGTAACACTTAGATATTACAATTTATTAGATAGCATTTAAAATCATTGTATGGTAGATGTTGTTGTACAGTTGTATCCAATTACAAAAGTTTACTGTTCATGCAATAAAAAAAAAATATAAGAGCAAAACTGTAAGGGCTGAAACATGGAATTGCCTTATTTAAAAGCTTCTGTTGAAAATACCTGAGCTTTAATAAGACATACTATTTTGCGGGTTTTTTATATTAACAAGTCAGGAGGTGGATGGGCATCTCTACTGTGATATTTCAAATTAATTTTAAAAAATGTTAATAGTGTACGATGACTGGTCATTTATTTTGAGAGCTGGCAAAAAAGTGTATGTTGGCTAAATTCAAATGACAAAAAACCCACACTTACATTGTATGCACCATCTTCTGAGGGCCTGATCCCAGGGCCAATGAAGATAGTGGGAGTATTTTTGATAAATTTCATAGAGAACACATTAGCACATCCACAGAATGTCTTAAATTATCAGGTCTCGTTCTGCTTCCAAAAACACTTCCTTAATGTAAAACTAGCTTCCTCAGGGGGATTACTCTCACGTCACCAAAAATGAAATTATATGATCCTTCTAAAAACAGAATTAAGCACAGTATAAACCTTTCATTAAAAGTATGTTGTAAGAAATAGATACAGTTAGGTGACAATAAAACATACACCAAATTTTTCTCATTGAATTCTTAGAATCAGCTTCTCTTCCCACATCCAGTAAGTCAGAGTTATTTAACAACACCCTGGACTAAGAGTTGAAGACTCTGTGTCCTCTGTGAGCAACCCAAAAAGATAAACATCACTATATGTGCTGGAACTTATAAGAAGTCCATGTGAAATATGTCCCATGGTTCATTTCAGGATCCATTTGAAGTTTTCATGGTAGATGGAACATTTATAAGGTCTTTTATTTCCCCCATATAGAGTCTCTGGGGCCTAATATTGTTGTAGGATCCTCAGTTAAATCACTTAACAAGTGTTAAATCTGGTGACCTATTTTCATAAAAGTCACAAGAATTTCTTTAGGGTTCCTATGTCTCTATTAATATTATTGAAGCTGGCTACGTAGTTCCAATGTTATTTGGGGATAACTGCGGGGCATTCACATATGCATAGACATTCCTAGTTGCTTTTTTAGAAAGAAGAAAAACAAACAATAAAAGAGAATTAAAGTGATCCCCAAGCACATAAAATTGAATTAGGAACATAAATTTTATCATGAATAAAGTTTTTCTTAGTGTTGAAGTTATCAGTTTTGTTTTGGGTTTTTTGGGGGTTTTTGTTTATTTGTTTATTTGTTTTGGTTTTGATTTTTGTTGCTTGTTTTGGGGTGCTTTTTTTGTTTGTTTGTTTGGTTGGGTTTTTATGGGTTTTTTGTTCTTGCTGTTGTTGTTTTGGTTTTGTGGTATATTTTTGCATCAAATGTCTTCAGCTTTCACACACTAATTGCTTGCAGTGTGTAACATCATTCCTTGCTGCTTAGGTCAGCTTTTACATTAAGGAACTGTAAGCAAAACTTTTGCAGTTCTGCTCTTTATACACACCTGTGTGGGTCGGTCTGACTCTTCAATAACTTATCAGCTCACTGATTTCACAGTTTCCACCAAATTTCAATAGGTGACAGGTATCTTGAGGACAATACCCAGTTGTGGTTCACATAACCCAGCTATTATCTGGATATCTTCATTCCAAAGTGTGGCATCAGCTTAGGAAGAGTCATTTTTTATTTTAGCTTAATCAGTAATTTTTGCTTTTTGTAAGTGAGCTGAAATATGTCTCACTGGAGAACAAGTAATTTCCCCTATTCTTAGAACTTTTCAAAACTTTTCAGAGTAACCTGGTTACTGTGAGAAGTTCTGAAAGTAGCTTTCTGATGACCCCCTGAGATTATAAATCCCAGCCTACCCACCATGCAGGGGAAATCAGGCAGGCAGTGAAATATCCATCTCAGTGATTTTACTCTGAAGACATGAGTTAGCAGAGGACATTAAAAAGAAGTACAATACTGGAGAAACAACTGAAATAGAACATGTAGGTCAGTCTCTCTCTTCTTTGCTTCATATCTTTGAGTGGTGCCTTTTGATTTCTGAGTCCATGGTTTATTTCTCCTGTTCTCATCTCGTTGCTGTGTCCTAGATCCTTGGCTCAGTTGGGGTCTTCTAAACCTGACAAATTGCCAGATCATATCAGATTAAAGTCTTCATTGATTTCACACTCCAGCAAGAAAGCATTTAGTATCTTTCATCCCGGGATGAAACCCAGTTTTATTTACAGGATTTGTTAGTGTGTAGCCATTACAACTAGCTAGAGAAAAGCACTTAGCAAAATGCCTTGCTCAGCTGCATGTATTTTGTATATTATTTAGGAGGTAAGGAGTAAGAAAAGTGCCCACACAGACAAAAAAAGAACTAACTTCTGCTATTGCAAATAAACTAAATTCAATGCCATGTTGTATTCCTAGCAAACAAAGACTGCTAAGTCCTACAGGACAGATACAAAACTCATTTCTACAGCAAGATTTGGCATGATGTAAAACAGGTGTGGATCCTAAGACTATTTCAGGAGAAAATAGGGTGACGTTATTGTGCTCACATAATTTTGGCCAACCTGCTTAGTTCCAATGTTTGTGAAGGGTACCTTTTTGTCTTCTACATTTCTATCTTGGGAAGTGACCTTGGCACCAGAGTCAGGCCAAAAACGGCCTTGATGGGTTCATCACCACACATGGACATGGGCGGCAAGGAAGGCAGCAGCTGCTGTGACAACATGTAGGGCTCACGTAGGGCTGTGCTCATGCTCCTAAAGAAATACCACAAAAAGCTATACCAGAGTGATGCTGACTGAGAGGCCCAAGTTCAGAGAGCCAGCAAATACCAGGTATCATGTCTGCAGTGACAGGGCTCTCCAGAATGAGGTAACAGTTCTCTCGAACTGTTTCTAGTTAACAAAACTGTTTCTAAGTTAATAAAAAGCTAAATGGCAGCGTGAGGAGCATATCACACCCACCTACTTGGCAGTTTCCAAGCATCAGTCATAGCATCTGACCACTGTCAGAAATATAAAGTCAGTGAAGAGGTATCAGCACTTATCCTGCAGCCAACAGCTAAAATGGGCTAAATGTGCCCTAAGAATGCTAATTTCTTATATTGATTCTAAAGTGGTCCCTGTGTGACAAGCTCAGATGGACCTGCATTACAAGCATTTGCAATCAGGTAAAATGAATCTGACATCAAATTTATCACTGCAAGAATCTGTAATAATCACAGATGATACTTTCTGTAATTACAAAAACCCTGAAACTTTTTGGGTAGTGTCTTAGGTACACATCAAAAGGGGGAACAAAGTCACAGCTGGAGAGAGGTCTTGTACTAATAGCCCACATTTTCATTTGTCAGAACAATCAACTTTTTGCTGAGGCAATCTGGCAGCTGAACTGCCACACTGTCATGTAGAACTTAGGACATGAAGTGAAGCAAGCATAGCTCGCATTAGACTGAATTAAAGAAAGAATATTTTATGTCTGGAAAAAAAAAAAACCCAAAAAAAGGGTATTTATGGTTTGTTTTCCGAAGAATCTTCCTTCTTTCCTTCCTTCCTTCTAGACAAGTTTATGATAAATAGAGGTAGACTCCATATGGCAGATATTTTTTTTCTGTATCAATACAGAGAACTCCTTTCTGCAGGGTCTGAAGGTCAAACATTACCTCTCCTTTATGCAATACTTTCATTTTGTTTTCTTTCATTCTTCTATGCTTTGTTCTACATAAAATATTTTCTGACACAGAGGACATCTCTGGCACTTTATATTTGCAGCAAATCAACCTCATGTGGTCACTTGACTGTCACCTTACATAAGGTGTTCTCTTCGCATGGGCTGGCTACCTGAGGCACTGGGAATGCAGGCAACTGTGGAATTTGTGATCTTCTGCAAGTTTCCTCATTTATGAGAAAGAAAAGAAAAGAGAATAAAAGAGAGAAGAGAAGAGAAGAGAAGAGAAGAGAAGAGAAGAGAAGAGAAGAGAAGAGAAGAGAAGAGAAGAGAAGAGAAAAAAGAAAAGAAAAAAGAAAAGAAAAGAAAAGAAAAGAAAAGAAAAGAAAAGAAAAGAAAAGAAAAGAAAAGAAAAGAAA
>VWZU01010907.1:1599958-1699911 GCA_013397095.1 Sterrhoptilus dennistouni
AAGAAAGAAAGAAAGAAAGAAAGAAAGAAAGAAAGAAAGAAAGAAAGAAAGAAAGAAAAAGAATTATTTCACCTATAATTATTGGTGTTAAATAAACTAAGATAGATCTGAAGTTTACCTTTTTTAGTGCTGTCAAAAGTACTTACACACTTCTCTCTTCTTTTGATTCTTCCTAAAGATAAAGTTTTTACCTGAGATATAGAAATAATGCTCTTTGGAGTAATTCAAGCAATTCAGTCCATAATGTACTCAAAGTGATGACTAAGAGGTGACCTGGTCACTGTGCATGAGTATCTCAGGGTGAAGAGAATTCTGGTGCTGCAAAACTCTGGCATTCAAAAATGGCAAGAGGAAATCCCAAGGCTGAAACACAAAGTGAGATAAAATGTAAGAAATCAGGCATACAGGGGTGTTTTGTGTGTGTGAGTGTGTGTTTAGTTGATTGGGTTTTGTCACTAAGCTTTGGAAATGTTTGTTCAGGAAAGGGGTGACCTCTCTAAAAACCGGATTGGAAATCTGCCTACAAGAAAGACCAAATTATAACACAACTTGACAGACATGTTTTTTAAAGAACTTGTTGTGTCTGTATTACACAGAAAGTTAGACTAAAATATATTAGTAAGAATGGGTACAAACAGTGCTCTGCAACACCAAAAACTCTTAGAGTATTTAACTTACTTGTGAGTGATATTACACAACTCAATTAATTGCAACGTAGGATCCCACTCTGGATGGGCTTGGGAGGGACAGGTACTTTTGTTTGATGATGTTATTTCCAGTGCTGTGTTCTTATGAATACATAATCTTTTCTGGTTTCAGAAGTAAAATATCCAATGTTGTTTTTTCTTGGATCATTCAAAGAGTGTTGATAGCAAATACCCGTGAACAAGTTAAGCAGCTGTTGAAAAGAAAATGGGATTTTCCATCCATTCTTATCCTTGATCATAACCTGGTTCCCAAGGTCCAGTTAAATATTTCAAAAGAGCTGTTTTTGCTCTCACTTCTGTCTTCTGAATCTGGGAAACTCAAGCCCTTTTCAGGCTTCCTGCAAGTATTTTATAATGCTAGAGAACATCACAATACCTATGATTTTGGTGAAGGATTATGACTGCTCTTGTTAATTGACTTCCCCATTCATTCTCCCACAGATATTTTGCAAGGAAGCAGTAAAGGTGCAACGCTCACCTCCAGAATAATCACTTGAATGTGCCCACCCTCTAACAGCAGTTTTAAGGATGTTTCCTACTGTTTTTTGCAGTATAGAAAATATGCACCTAGATTCGGAGAGTCCATTTGAAACTTCCTGTCCTAACTGTTCAAATGGCTGCAAAATAAACTTGCAAAAATAAAAATAAAAATAGAGCAAGAACTCCTTGTCAAGTTTTTTATTCATTGCAGGTAAATTGGCCAGACTTTGAAGAGTGCTCAAACTTAAACTGTTTTTTTCATATGGGTCTGACCACAGTGTCCTTGAGCAGAGCCATGGTACAGCACCGGAACACTCTGGACCCACTTTGCAATTCCTGCTTTTTGCCATGATCTTTGGAGGAACAAAAACATCTCATTATCCAGGTCTCCCTCTCTGTAAGTGATAAGAATATTACTTCCAAGAAGCATTATGAAATCAAATTAATTGAGGTGTGTGGAGTATGTGTATATCACTATGAATAGGCATCATGTAGAAACTCTTAATGCAAAAGCTCTGAGTGAGCTCTTTAAATTCCATAAAATAAAATGTTGATCCTCTTGCTCAGTGCTGTGGATACCACCACAGTACCTTCTGTTTTGTGACCATCAAGATTAAGATCACAATAATACATAAACTAGATGAAACACTGAAGAGTGTGTTTCTTGGTAGCTCAGATGGATTCCATCCAGCTGGACCAGCATTAGCCAAAGGTATCCAGGGAAAGAGGCTACACCAGTCCCAAGAATTTTCTTCCTGAGACTAACTGAACATTCAAGAACATTCAGTTCCAAAATCTGATTTATTCTGACACTCATTTGCTTTTATTTAGGTGACTCTGACAGTTATCATCACCCAGTATTAACCTGTTAAGCTTTTCTTGATTTGAATACTGAAGGTTAAACCGGACAGGATGGATATCATTTTATCACAGACCAGGCTGAGCCAAATGCAAATTTTGGACATGTCCATGTGGTTTGGAGCAGACAGCAGGAAAAAGAACCTTAAAGAAAAGTAGGAAAATAAGCAATTGAGAGGGGATCATCCACTTGTTGAATTGGCATCAACTTCATTCATAGTGATTCGGATTTCTTGAACTCTTTCTGGACAATTTGCTTGGTCTTCACCAGGAAATAATTTTTAAAAACCCCAGAAACAATGTTAAGCACTGGAAAATTCTTCTTTGAAATGAAAGGATTTTTCCAGTGTTTTCCATTTTCAAATCTGGGTTAAAAATTACTGCCTTAAAAATACCTTTAGACCTTTTTTTCCCCCCACAAGGCTCCTCACCCCAATGTTTCATCATGGTGTTAAATTCTTTCCTCTGCTCTGAGTACCTGCCTCTACCTGACATTTAAGTGAGATATACGCCCACATCTGAAGGCAGGCTTTGGCTCTTTGAATACAGATTTCTCTTTGTTTTATTTATAGAGAGCAGAGTGCAGGGATGATAAAATAATTCAAAGGGATGGTTTATGGACTGTTCTCATCTATTTTCTGCTAATAGAACAAGCAAGGGTTTTTTTGACACAGGTTAAACATATATAAAATGAAATTTACTTACATAAAATAATGCACACATTCCTGCTTTAGTGAAAATGATGGTTTTCTGTTTGTTTTTCCTGGTTTTTTTTTGTTTTTTTTTTTTTTTTTTTTTTTTTTTTTTTTTTTTTTTGATTGTTTTTTTGTGTGTGTGTTTTTATTATTTTGTTGTTGTTGTTGTTGTTGTTTGTTTTGGAAACCATCTTAATTTTGTTCTTTTAAACAGCTAACAGTTCCATTAAGTTTTGTGTTTAGTGTGTTATGCTAAATTTCTTTAAAGGTATTAACTTAAATTGAGAGATTATCATAGGTATTATAAATATTATATTTTATCAAGTGTAAAACTACTCTTTTAAATGATCAAGGTTATTTATAAGGTGCCTAACTAATATATTCATAACTGCACCTGAGAGGCTCCTCTTTGTATTGCTTTTTCACCTAAAACTCCTATTTTGTTGTTGTAATATAATTTTTGGACTGGCATTCAGGTAACAATACACTAATCATTCTCACTGCAACAGTCTCCCATTAGGCTCACTGGGAATGATTTAATAATAGCATAGTTTGAGCACTTACTTTCTGCATTTGTTTTTGAAATATGTGGACCCATTCTCAACTATTTTCCTTGAAGGAGTTCCAACATTTCTTCTTATTATATAAATATTTATAATAGGTGCACTGAAATAGTCTCCAGAAAATACAAAGCCAGACTAAATAGAAAGATTCTACATGGAGGGCAGAAAAATTTGCTCTTTTATTCTGAGTGCAGAAAAATAAATTCTTATGTTTTATTCATTAATGGAATTCTTGAGAACTCCTTGTTTAACCCTGTTATCCTGTTCCCAGATAAACTGTGGGAGCCAATACCACAAACTGCTAAGCACAGCCTGCAGGATGCTGAGAACTCTGGACTCTGGTTGACTTGGTGGTAATAAGTTTTAGGAGTGGAAGAAGTTCTGCCCTCAGACAGATGCTCCAAGAGCCCTTTGAAATCACTGCAGTCAGGCTGACTCCAGACATTAGCACTGCATTAGCTCTCTTCTTTCAAAAGTTATTTTGCATAACGTGAAATGAATCAAGAGACCAAAGACTGATGTCTAAGCAAAATATGTACTTTGATGAAAGGAGCACTTGAGGAAGACTGTCTTGAGTTGCTAATTACATAATATCCTTAATATTTTTGAACCTCTGTGCCGTGAAAGGCAAGGATAGAAAGAAGTACAGCAAGATTAGGGGATCAGCCCATGTTGTGAAAGGTTATAACTCAGAAACCCTTCACTTCACAAAGAAAAAGCTACCCAAAATCACTGCACCCCACCTCTCTCAGCTCAGTCCGTGCCTTAGAGGCAGAGGAATTACTGCCTGTTTGCAAGCACAGGAATATACATTGTACTGTGTTGCTAAGCTATAAAAAACCAGGGAAAGTCTTGCTTCTTCTCTCACCTGCAGCCTGGGAGTAACAACTTCCCACATCTACTTCATCATTATATCCCAGGAGCCGTGGTCCAGAGGCCATTTCCTGCAGTCTGACATTGAACAAAGCTATTACCAGCAGAAAAAGCATGGTGCAAGTTTCAGGGAAGTCACATTTCTGGTAGCTGTGCAGGCAGCTGTGGGCATCCCTGTCAATATCTATTACTTTGTACTTGGCTTGCTCACCTGTGTTTTCCTGTGATTAATTGGTAATTGTTCTACTCCCTTTCCTGTGATTGGTTGTGAAATGTTTATTAGAGCTGCCATGGCTGAGTGCCTTTGTCTCTGAAAACTGCAACCAGAAAAATTGCATGGATGAACATATACCTTTTTTTAATATCTGTTGGATTTTCTTCTATTTCTAACTCTGCAAGAGCTAAACCTCTCAGTCACCACAAAATATCCACCCCTTTGCTGCTATTTTGCTCCCTTGTACACATTGCTGATATAGTGGTCCAGCCTGTCCTTTTTCTAGCAATGTTGCATTTCTACATTTTTAATGTCTGCTGCTTGTTTTGTTCATTTCAAGCTATGCTGGTAAAGGGACCAGGCAAACACATATCTACCAAATGAAAGCTTATTTTTTGCTATGTTCTAAGTATATAAAGGTACTTTAACATCTAACATCTGTCATATGTAATCTTAGCCTAATTTAAGTAAAATATAAGTAAATATCAATACATAAATAAGAATAAAGATTATATATAAATTTTATATAACTGTATAGCAAGTGTATGTGGGTATGTATTTATAGATATACACACAAATCTATCTGTATACTTATATATGGAGCATTTGCTTCTCATGGTCTGGGTAATTTTCCCTTTTGTTTTAACAGTGCTGAATTCACAAAGGCTGAACTTGTCCCTCTGAGAGGAAAAACAGCCAACACAACAAACCAGGAGCATTTTTGTATGAGGTCAAAAAAGCCATTGAACAATGCACTATAATTTCTGAGAAGGTCATTTCTACTAAGGAAATTGTATCCTAAAGAGGAAAAGCCAACTAAGGAGCCTGCAAGAGAACAAAAGGCAGTAAATTATAGAGTTCCAGACCCTACCTAAATGCCTTGTCTCCTTTTGGGTAGCCTGGCCCAGTCTCAGAATCAAAAAAAAAAAAAACAAAACAAAACAAACAAAAAAACCCCCCAAAGGATATGATTTTAGCTTAGGATTCAAATATCAAGGCAGAAGCTCAGTTAACAACATATCACAGGTCTATAATAGAATCCATCTTTGCAAAAATGCTAAATATCTATGGCAACCTATCCATGTTGTCTTCAAAACATCCCTTTCCCCTGATGACATTATGTACATTGGGGAAAAAAAAATGACAGCAAAATAAAAACAGGCAATTAACCTCTGTCCTGAGGTTGGCTGCCTCTATGGCTTCCTCCTGGAGCTGCACCATCCTCCTTCCCTGTCACAATGAGACAGCAGAATTCCTCGAGCGGTATAGGGGTCTTGCCTCTAATGATAGAGTGATGCAACAGAATGGTCTGATCACTTGTGCAGTGAAAATTTGGGGAGAAAAAAGGCCATCAAACCTCAGCAGGAGGAGCAACCTTTAAAAATAAATGTTTTATCATTGGCAATTCAGTTACCTGCTGTGCTGGCACTCTCCATTGTCACCAGTTAGCAAACGTGAGTCCTCACATTTGTGAACTTTTCTATGTAGAAAATCCCTTTTCCATCAGATCTGTCCCTGGCTCATATCGCTGGGGAGAGGAGGGGCTGCCACTCTGCCTTGTAGCTGCTAAAGGTCAATGGGCTTGCAGCTCCTTTGGAGGTTCAGTGAACAGTTGCTTTTTTGGGAAGTTGTGACTGAATCACTGCCTTCATTTCAGCTGAAATGAGGGCTAAATGAAGGGAATCCAAATTGCATGGAGAGCACTACATGAGAAAATAGCTGAACACAGAGTGGTCATTTCTCCCAGTGTTCAGCAAAATTCGACAAGCATCACAAAAGTGGTGTTACTGAAAAGGGAAGCACTTGTATGTGGACTGCAGCTTTAGTGTTTTAAAGGAGTACAAAAAGTCCCTGATTAAAGCATGGAGAAAAATTACATTTAAAGATGATTATGATAAGCAGGGCTGAATAAAAAACAGCCTCTGCCATACTGTAAGGACCATTAACTGTTTCTGCTTCTTTGCTTCTAATACTTCAGGTTTTAGTTATCATCTGTGCTTTTAGAGACACTTAAAGACATCCCTATCACATCTCCATACATGTGGAGAAAGAGATGAATCTTAGGCTTTGCTGTGAGTTTGGGGTTTGGTTATTAAAAAGCTAATTTGGGGATTTGGGATGATTTTGACATATAGAAGACAAATTCCTCCATTAAGGAGCTCATGGTATAGGACCAACACAAACTTGTTTTGTTGCAATCCTAAGAAGATGGAGCAGTCTTTTTACCCCAGGGTGAAATATAGGAAATTTCAAATCTACTGGAAAAAACTACCAGGTTGGTACAGGTGTGCAGCTCAACAGCAGATGGTGGTGAAGTGTGCTGGTTTCAGCCTGTTGATTATCCTGCTCAGCTACCATGGAGTTCCTGATATTCTATTAAAATTGTACTCCATAAAAAAAAAAAAAGTTTTAAAAGGTTATAGTCCCTTTGCATCACTCCTGGTTTTCTCTGTACGCTCAAGAGAAACATTTCTAAGATGTAGTCCTGAGCCTAGAAACTGAATTTAAATTGCAGCTTTCCCAATGGAAATTCCACAGTTTATTTCCACTGGACACATGCCCATGCTATCCAAGCCAGCTACTCAGGTGCTAAATCACTGACAGCTCAGCTTTCACTGCAGCTCTTGAGATGTCTTTTCATTTGTTAGCTCTTGGCTTTCAGCACTGCTGCACTCTATTTCTTTTTTGTGTAAGCATCACTTATCCCCATCTGTTACCTACCTCCCCTCTCTTCACAGTACGCTTAATATGATAGACATTGTCCAAACATGCATGAATACCTCAATTTTGTCCTTTAGAGCTTCATCAAACAAAATGCCAAAACAGCAATACAGTCAGATTTTGGGGGATAAGCAGTCTTTTCACCCATTTTAAAGTTGCTGCCTCCCACACTTTGAGGTTTGATACAGAGCACTTCAGCAGTGGGCAGAGATGAACAGCCTGACAAACATTCCTTTGTGTGGAAACATCTTCTGTATGGAGATTTCTTCCTTGAAGGACCCAAAAATTCCCAAACAATGCCAAAGGCAGAGTTCTGCTAATGCTGCAGTGTTGCCACCTCTGAAGTCAAATCAGCAGCCACTCGTGAGTATGAAGGAAAACCCTCTGTTCAAATGCCAAGCTCAGTAAGAGTTTAGAGACAGACTCTTTTCCAAGGTGGCACTGAGTCAGGATAATAAGGTTTAAGCTCACATCTTAGGAAAATTAGGTTCAGAGGGGACATACAGAGAAGGAGAGGGTCTAATCCTCTCTAGCACCAAGGCACAGTCCACACTGACATTTGCCTTCACTCCTGGTGAATGGGGACTCTACCTCTGTGTATCTCTGGCAATGAAATTCTGGTTGGAGTATGGCAATTAGTTGACAGTGGATTTATGCATCTGTGTGTTTATCCCTCTTATAACCCCAGTCTCCTTATCTCTCCCCCTTGGACAGGGACTTTGGGAAGGTTTCTGCATTCCCAATAAATCGGCAGCATGTCCCTGGCCTGCCTGGTGCCTTTGCAGGTCTCATTATCCTTTGGAGAGGGCTTGCTCTCAATTTGCTCTCCTTCAGTGCAATCAGTGCAGCCGGATGGAAATGGCTTTGAAATTCACCTTTTCAAATCTCAGCTTCATATTTCTCCTTTGATGCCTCTTGTCAGGTTTTCCAGTTGTCCTTGCCTCTTTGGTCTCACCACAGCTTCCTCTCTCCAGGCTGTGCTTTCCCCAGGCTCATGACTCCCTGAGCATTCTAACTTGGAAAGGCATTTCAGTCACAGAGTGGCTGTCACTGGAGCTCTAATTCACTCTGCTGCCAACAACAGTGTGTGTCATCCTCAGTGGCTGTGTCAGAGTTGGAAAACCACTGGAAAAAAACAACAGGAATGTTCTGTCAAAGAAACTTTGGAAGCTGTAGGAACTTATAGTTCCTTCAATACTCAGACAAGGCTTGGGAATTTGAAATGAATGGTGTCCACAGAGAAAGAGCTGGGACAACTTGTCTTTTAGATCTACAGACTCCTGCAATGTCCAGGTAAATCTGAAAGTCTCGTTGGGTCTCCAGGTGTGGCCACATTTGACAACAGATTGTGGTTCAGGCTCTTCATTTTATCACTGTCTTTCAAATTGACTAGTTAGAGGAATGGTCCTCAAAGGAGCAGCCCTTTTTGTCACTTCTTTGCTTAATTGGATTCACACTCAGAGGATTCCACACAGACACTTGAAGGAAATCATTACTGCTGTAATGATTTTGTAGCTCATCAGTTCAAGAAGAAAATGGATGGTTATTCAACCTGTTTATAAGAAGTCAGGCAAGGAGCTCTGATATCCTCTCTCTTATTCACAGTTGCTGACTAAAATGTTACATAAAGTGTATGTAAGACTGTTTCCCATATATATATATATGTATATATATTTATATTTTTGTATTATTTATTTATATTATATACTTGTTAAGGAATGTTTTTCTACAGCCTGGTATATGATTCTTGCTTTATTCTCTCTTTTTCTGCACACTCAGCTGACACATTTCATTTTTAAAGGGAAGCTCTCCAGGACTCAGGAAGAGAAGCAAAATATCTCCAGAATATCACCTTAATCAAGCTCACAGAATGTTCTGGGACAACAAAATAAATTATTAACCTTGCTGTTGCAAATCAGTTCACATACATTTAAAAGCTGCTCCAGAAAACAGTTGCATAGTCTAATAAATGTGTTAATATAAAAGCAGTCCGAGTAAAACAAAGCATATCCTTATTAAAAATAAAAAAAATTCTGAATCTTAATGTACAGAAGTACTGAACTGGCTTCCACAACAGGGGAAAATTAAAATCTTCCAAAATTTTATCTTTCACCTATACACACATATTATCACCAAGCAGGATGTGAGAGCTTGCTGAAACAGGTTCCCGTGATGCTGAACTCACCATAGTAAAGTGCTGAAAGCACAAACATGAGAAAATTCCCATTTATCAAAGTCAATATTTCCTCTCTTGCATGGACTTAGGGATAGATTTTTTTTGCTCTCTCTTTAAACATGTCATTTTATCCTACAACCTCTGCAGCAAAGAGTACATTTGGAACACAAATCTGGATTGTCTAAATGAAAGCATGGAGAAGGGAAGTTCTTTTATCCTTGCCTCCCTGCTCAGACTTTTCTCCCTGTGCTGAGTACAGTCTGTGGAATTTGAAACTGGGACTGAACATGTGGGCTGGGAATGGGAATATCCTGAATTGTTTTATGTGTTTTCAGTTCTTTATTATTGCTTAGATCAAACTGGTTTTCCACTGATGCAGTAGCAGTGGTGCCAGCAGAGTTGTTTAATACTCCCAATTTTATTTTTTTTTCTGTTTCTGCACCTCCCTGTGAAGCCCCTGTTGACAAAAGTATGCTATTGTTTGATAAAACAACGTTCTGGAAAACACAATGCTCTCCAGCATGTTTGCTAGGGTTTGGGTGTGAATGGGATCACCATAGCTGGCATATATTGAAGAGACTCAGCTGAAGTCTTTGAAACTTGATAACAAGAAGCTCTAATTGATTTGCCTGCAAAGTAGGACCAAATAGGCTTTTTTAACCTTCTTCTCTGCCAAGTGTTCCTTGAGGGAAACCCGAGGTTTGGTAAACATAACCTTCTCCTGGTGAAGATGGTGGAAATCTTTATGTTATCCTGGGATTCTTTTCCATCAAAGAAAATATTTGGATTTCACATTTTTGCCTTTGTAGCTTAATAAAAGGTAAAGGTTTTAGCTTTCCTAGGTTTCATCCACCTAACCTTAGTAGAAATCATATGAAACTGCAAAAAAAACCCCAAGCAATTTAAAAAGTTACTGTAGGAGAGGAAGTGGGTCCTAAACTTTAAAAAGAAGGGGATAGGAAGGACCAGAAGGAAAAACTATGACCTTTCCTAGTTCTGATTTCTTTCACATATGTTAAATGCATTGAAAATTTAATGTGAAGCCCAGGGGTCTGAAACAAGCTGTGGCCCAAAATGATGCAGTTCATACAGAAAAAATATCTACTCTGTGTAATCCAGTATCAAGTAATCAGTATGGGAATATTTCATACTGCCACTTAGGGGATAGAAATTCTTGACTGTGTTAAAATAACTGCTGAGTTTGTTCCTGCTGGCTCCTCACAGTTCCCCTACAGTAATCTCTGCTCAAACACACTTGAGGCAGAGATTATACAGTAAGCTTTTTCCTTCTAAAGTCTAACACTGTAAATAACACAGTCCACTCTAATTAGCTTTTGTAAACATGCATCCAGCAGGCAAGGGAGGAAGAGAAATAACCAGTGAGCAATGTAGTTATCCACTGCTTGAGGCACAACATTTGGAATTATTTGCCCAAATGATGTCATTACAATAATCCTGCCCAGGATAAACTGCATTTTCCCCAATACTGTAACTGAAGGACAAATCCTGCAGGTGACTCACTGGTAGCAGGATGCACACTCATGCACCAACCAAGCCTGCTTTTGGATAGAGACACGCAGAGTGTGGACTTTCCAACATGACATATCAAGCTGGGAAAATATTTCCAAACAAATATTTGGATTTCTTTGTTGATGATCAGCCCAATGTTTCTCAGGCAGAAATATGCTTCCTTTGTCCATTTTTCCCCTTAGGAATTTCAGTTGTACATGACTGGCCCAAAACTGCTTTTGTATCATTCCTCTTAGCTTTAGGTTTCCCAGCTGGGCATCAAACTGGGGCTTTAAGTAGGGGCAATTCTCTTTCCCAAATTTTTGAGTTCTTGAGTGGAAAAACTGCAGGTACATCCTCATGTATTAGCTTATAAACTCGTTTCCACAATGCAACATTTCTAGAAATATTTTAGATGTGGTAAGCAATGAGAAGTCAACTTTTCTAGTATCAAAGCACCTCTAGGAAGAATACCCTCCTGTTTGAGGAGACACCTGAAGGTCTGATGTAATGTTTTTCCCCTTCTAAGGTGAACTCCATTTTTATGAACAAATTTACCATAGCTCTTTTATAACTTCAAAGGTTTTAATGACCTCCTGATTTCACAGTATTTAGCATTCTCCAAGGTGGAACTGCTGCTCAAAGCATTTTGTTGGAGGAGAACCATCCTGGCCAAAGGCCAGAAAAGACTTACAGTTTGTCCCTGGTTTGGTCATGTTGGAAATCCTCCATATAGCCAAGATTGTTAGAGCCCATCCCAAATAAACTGAACTGAGGGAAGATGAATAGGGAGACAAAATCCAGGAGGTCAGTAAAAGACTAGATATGTGCAGGAAGGAAACACATTAATTTTGTGTGGGTTTAAAGAAAAAAAAAATAATGCTGTTTGGGTATTTCTTGGAGACCTTCCCTTTTTGTGGCAAAGAAAAAGGAATCAATCTTGGCTTGCTCATTATTAAACTGTTTTTGTTTCCAAAAGGAGATCCTTGATCCTGGTTTTCTAATAACTGGAAATACTATTTTTTCTTTAATTTTCAGATATGTTAATAATTTAGTAGGTTCTCATTCCAGTTTCTAAGGTAACTGCACTTCCATTTCCCTTATGATATCCCAGCTTGTCAGCTCTCTTGAGGCAGGATCCCATAGTGCTGCCTCTCTTAATTGGCCCTTAACTAAACCCCCCTCCAACCCTTGTAAGTCTCACTCTGAGTAGCTGCTCTGACACTTTTCTCCAGCCTCTTCAGCTCTCCCAAGGTTATGAACTATTTACCAAGACCAAAATAATTGATCAGGAAATGTGCCTCAAAACAGCCACCCAATGCACCTCCTTGGTGGGCACCTGTCTTCCAACAGTTTTAGGGCTCTGAAGCTTTTGTCCTTGCTGGTCACAGTGAGTTATTAGAAGACATCTATATGCCCCAGTCAGTATTGTTATTTTTATAAATGGTTGAAGCTTCTTTTGGTTTGCCTTTGGGTCTTGGCAATTTGTGTGGTAGCCCCCTCCCTTGGAGAATGAGTTTCAAATATTTTCCACTTGAAGCTGTTGCAAAGATGAAAACAGCATTAATTACCTCCCTACATGCTTTTCAGCTTGAAGGAAACACCTCATGTCTTATTTATCTGGGAACACTGCTACTGATAAAAACTTGAGTTTCATTAGGAAACATTTCTAACATTTATAAAGTTAATGCAATCTTCTTTAAATACTCCATAGCTTGAAAGCATCTGTCACAAGTCTTTTTTGGCTTCCTTCATCTTTTCAGCATCAACAGAGTCTGCCACACCCCCAAAGCCATCTGTGTATCTCGCGTAAAACTTCTGCAAGGGCTTTTGTTTCTCTTGACCACCTACATCCCACAAATGGAAAGCATCAGTTTTATTTTTATCTCTTAAATCCCCACAATATCACCCCCCAGTGTGTGGGAGGAAAGTTCACAAGCCAGTTTGGTCTCTGCCTGCAGAGCAGGGGCAGAGTGTGCAGCCCAAAGGCATCAGTGGACTTATATTAGAAGTGTATGAACAGGCTTCTGCAGGAGGCAGGAGAAGGGGCTCATGCCACTGTCCAGGACCAGAGCCAGGAACAAATCCTTCCCAATGCTATTCCATGTTGCTCTTGTGGTATTTTAGCACTAAACTGAAGTAATCCTTCAAAAAGTAAAAGCTATGGTTGAAAAGTAAACCATCTCCTTCATATGGTAGTTTACTTTCTCTCTGCTCGAGATATGAGCAAGAGTGAGTCATTTGTTTTCGCTGAATTTCAGTTTTATTCTACTGCATTTTTTCTTTTTATTCAGAAAATAATCATGATCTGCATAGTTGCTCAGAATTTGAACCAAATCTTTGGGGTTTTTAAAGGCTGAAAATCCAATTTCATTATAAACTTCTGTGGATTGTTTCTGTATTTCAAGGATATACTCAGCAGCAAATCTACAGTCCTAAAATGCTTTAAAAACTCTGTTCCTGGGAAGACCCCATGAAAATTTGCAAACTCCTGAAATTTAGTGACACAGAGAACCAGAAATATATTTGGCCCCAGGGTTCAAAGCCTACTGAAGTCAGTGCGGCTTTTTCCACAAACCTCAATAGCTCTTTTCATTTCCAATTTTATATAAAGTTGAGGGAAATAAAAAATTTAAATTTTAGCCATGTTTTTTGTCAGTTTCATAATTATTGACTCCAGATTTCATATTGAGTGTTTATAGTCAGGAAGAGGAGAGCTGAAATTATTTTAAAAATTTGTATGACTATCATCAAGGTATTTATTCTCTGGCTCTTTGAGGTGAGAGATTAAGACAGGATTTAGGACTGACTAGAATGAAGCCGAAATGACCCTCCAGTTTTTCCTTTTGTGCTCAGGCTGTGAGGTCTTACAGCATCACTGCTGCTCCAGAGCTGGACCTCCCTGGGGCATGGCAGCTGCTCAGCAGAGAAGCAGCCACTAGAGAGCATGACGAGACCAAATAACCTCCCTGGGTGTGCTCTAGATCAGGGCTGGAACAGGTCTCCTGAGGTAGGAAGCTGGGGTTCTGAAGCATCATCATGACTGAGTGCTGTAACCAAAGACAAAAAGCCAACACAACTGGAAATCTTCAAAGGAAAAATAAAAGAGCCTCGAACTCAACCTCGGTGTATTAAATGAAAGCAAGCATGAAACTGTCTCATCTGTTTGGTGCCTTTCATATGAAAATTATATATAAATGTCTCCATTATACATGTATTTTGATTCAATGGAAAGTCTTTAATATGGAGTACATATAAATATTTATGTGTTGCTGGTAAACCTTTGAATATCATTGCTTTATGGTTATTTCTTCTATGTAAGGCAGCTTTCAAGGCTACTAAAAAGGGATATGAATGGAAGAAGTAAGACAAGTTTAGTATATTTGGAAAACAAAAGCAAATCTAAATAATGAGTAAGTTATAAAAAAAATTCAATCATTCTACAGATGTTTACAATGGTAAAAGGAGAAAAGGGAGGTCTTTGGAATGGCATACAAGGCTCTCAACTTTTTATCTTTAGCTCTGTGATAATCTATCAATCAATACAGGGAAACTATCTTAAGGGACTTGAGCTTTGCAATTTACTTCCTCTTGGGGCAGTGATTTGTACTATGAAACAGGAGAAATTGTACTTTTGGCCCATTATTCAAGGATGGAACATAGTAGGAAGAAGTAAGAAATTTCCTTCACACTATGAGCTGAGCTGTCTTTTCCAGCAGTGAGGATACAGACTGTGTGATGCTGATATGCTGAGGTTTTCCATGGGCTAGAAACTTGGCAGCTTTTATTCAGGGAAAAAAAATAGCTTCAAGGATGGTTCTGTTCTGAGCTTGGCACCAGGGAACACCCACCATTGGGCAACAGAATGGCCCCAAGTCTGTGTCTCATCAGAGCTGGTGCCTCCAGAGCATGTCAGTATTCCATGGCACTGTTCCAACAAACATCCTCAAGTAGAAAATGGAGTATGCAAAATGCAGAAATAAACAAAAAAACTCAACCCAAAAACCCAACCCCTGACTTTCCCCCACTGCCTCACTAGAAAAAGGCAAAACCGAGCCCATGTTAATATCCACAGTTCATGTTGACAAAAGGGTGGATTTCCAAAGAAGAGCAAACTGTTAGTCTTGCTAGTAGACATTTTTGCCTTCTTATATGGAGGATATTTCAATAATCTTGCCTAGCAACTAATTTTCCCTCTGAACTCTAAATTATTTCAAATACCCATGTACTGTTTCTGTAAGTCACTAATTTTAAAACCTGTTTTCTCTATTTTATAATGCTTCCTACATCATTCCACAAGTTGGGGACCAGGGCATAGAGGTATGATTTGTAAACCTCTTTATTTCCTTCACATGCCTCATCTTCTTCACTGTAGGAACTTTTAGTTTATTTCCTAAAGCACCAAGGCTTTCCAGGATCCAGTCTAAAGTAAGAGAAATCAACTGGTTTGTGTGTTTTTGTATTGAATTAAAAATGTTGGAATTTGGTCTACTTGAATTATATTGAGACAGGAGACAAGGTTCTTATTGACAGGTACAATCAACTTTATTTCTGTTGACCACAATAAATTATAATTCAGTACAAAACAGTTTTAACCATTAACCACAGTGCCAAGGGCAGGACTTTCAAAGGCAATTAAACAAAAGATAAAACCTAAGTACTCCCATGGCCTCATGCCACATGATGCTCTAGAAATCACTTTTAAAAATTTCACTGGGGATTGAATTTATAAAGTAAGTTGGTTTTTTATGGGGTTTTTTGTTTGTTTGTTTGTTTGTTTATAATTTTTTTTGTTTTTATTTTTGTTTTGTTTAAATATGTTGTATTATCTGCTGAGCCAGGCGAATAATGGCTTCCTGGAAGAAGAAGGGAGAGAACACTCTCTGAAACAAAGGAAGGACAGACCTGTGGCTATCAGAAGTAAATGTACAACCCTGGGAAGAAAAAATTATTTTTTGGTGAAATTGTTGGTTCCATCCCATTTGCACATAGGATCATAGAATGGCTTGGGTTGTGAGAGGCTTTAAAGCTCATCAAATTCCAACCCTACTGACATGGGCAGGGAAATTTCAACTAAATCAGGTTGCTCAGAGCCCCATCCAGCCTGGCATTGGACACTTCCAGGGATGGAGCATCTACCACCCCTCTGGGCAACCTGTGCCAGTGTTTCTTAAGCCACTTCATAACAAATTTTCTTCCTTATATCTAGTCTACATATACTCTCTTTTAATTTCAAACCATTACCCCTTGTCCTGTTACTACAGCCTTGCTAAAAACTTTCTTTGTGTACTGAAAGGATGCCACAGGATCTTCCTTCTCCAGGCTGAAGAAACCCAGGTCTCTCAGCCCATCTTCATATGAGAGGTGATCCAGCTCTCTGACCATCTTTGGGGGGTTCCTCTGAGCATGGTCCATGTCCATTCTGTGCTGAGGCTCAAGAGATGAAGGCAGCATGGCAGATGGGGTGTCACCAGAGCAAAGCAGAGGGGCAGAATCCCCTCCCTCCTCTGCTGCCCATGGTGCTTCGGAGCACCCAAAGCCAACACGTTTGGCTTTCTGGGATGCAAGTGCACATTTCTGGGTCATGTCCAGCCTTTCATCCACTAGGACCCCAAAGTCCTTCTCCTCAGGTCTCCTGTCAACCTCTTCCTTTTTTTGGATAGAAAAGTTTATTTTTCTTTGTGTCCCTTGCCAAGCTCAGCTCTAGCTCCACCTTGGCCTTCCTGACCTCAACCCTACACAACCAGACCACATCCCCACACTCTTCCCAGGATACATGTCCCTTCTTCCATTGCCTGTCCATTTCCTTCTTGCCCTTTAGTTTGACCAGCCAGTCTCAACTCAGCCATGATCTCTTGCCTTCATTGCCCTCGCTCTTATAACATGCACTTTTCTAACCAGGCTGCAGTTCTGGAGTTGGAGCCCACAGTGAGATATGGCAGTGTCCTGCAGAGCTGGATGCTGCAGCAGTGTCAGTAGATGTGGGTGACACAGGCTGTAGGTGTTGTGGGCTTGCTCGTTACATCAGTCAACATCTGCTATAAATCCCATGAGCAGCGTTGCTGTAGTGAGGGTGCAATGTGGTGCTTTGGATGGTGGAGATGGCAGTCATCCTAAATATGTGCAGGCTGGCACTGCCAAACAAGGAGACAATGGATTAGAACCTCACTGTCATGAACATTTATTAGAGCCCAAATGTGTCATATGAAAACAGCAATTTGAGCTTTGCTTATTGAAGTAAGGTTTGCAAGACCAGGAGTGGTGTGTCATTTCCTGCCACTCCATCAGTGAGAGCCTTGGTGGGCACCTTGTGAGCCAAATATTCCTAAGATACCAACCCAAATCTTTGCAAGACCATCCCTGGCAGCAGAAAGGGAGGATATTGACCCTGTTTGCTCTCTTGGAATTACAGATATAACAGAGTTTGGTTTTGATTGAATTGTTGTACTTCATTTTCACTTGATATTGGCCAACACAAACAAAAATGGGGAAGAGACCCCAAAAAGAAAGAAAAAAAGAAAAAGAAGTCCTGCTATCCCAAGAAGTCTGCATTGGAGGCATGAAAAAGAGCACAAGAATGCTTTAGAAGGCATCCCATTTGGGTTGGATTCAACCTTGTGAAACCAAGGTTGAAGGAAAAGAGCAAGCAGCTACAGCTTTATAACTCCTTTATGCTTCCAATGGGAACACCACAATTGCCAAAACACTTATCTTCTCCAGTAAAGAATGAAGGAGAGATGTGAATTGCATGTTGTTCCACACTTCAGTTCTCAGAGAGATCACTTTTACCTTACAGGATTTAGCTGTCATTAGAAGAAAGAGATTAAGGAGAAAAGTAAAGAAATCAAAGAAGCTTTACTCTGTAGAGGATTGTGTGAGTGGACTTGTGCTTGAAAGAGAGGGTGAGACTGGAAAGTGCACAAGAGGTTCTCCCACATGCAAAGGTGGGAGTATAAGTGTGTGAATGTGTATGTCTTTGAGAGAACGAGGAAGCTAGAAAAGCAGGAAAAGATCAGGAAAATATATAAACGTTCACAGCTACAAATTTTAAAGCTGCTACCCTTACAAGATTGATTGAAGGCTTGAGAGACTCACTGAGCCCAGCTGAATGCTGCTTTTTCCTGCCAGCTCTCCAGATACCACAGAACTGAAAATCTAAAAGAGCAACATTTGAGAAAGTGGATTTGTAAGAAATGATGGTGGGGAAATTTGTGGTGATCAGCTACCTATCCACTAACAATGTGAATTTTGGTGTTTGTCCTGTCTTCATTTTGGGTTGTGTCAGCCTGAATTGACACATTTGGCTCCTCACACTGTGTTGAAATATTCTATGTCAACTCAGTATTAACCTGCAGCCCTCAGGACATCCACCTTCAGGCAAGTTGAAGGTCACTGCCTCTCATCCTGGATTTCTACTGTAGGTCAGAGTCTTGGCCTGAATGAAATTCAGAATACACTCAAGTACACTGACCTGTTTTGTTTGAATCCTAGGGCAGTAAGATTATAGCATATCCTGGAACAGTTGTCCATCTGGAAAATCAAATATACAGGAAAGATTAGGGGCCTGAAGCATTCAAACTAAAACTCCCATGAGGCTCTCCAGCTGTCAAGGAAGCTCATCAATGTTGGACCATGCTGGAACAACATGTTTTGACATTTCCGAAGCATATTTTAATGGAATATTCTTTAATACACACACACACACATGAATCTATTAATTACTGCTGGCTCAATTAAGGCTGAAAACAAATGTGTAATAATTTAAATATATCTTTTATCCAATACTAGTTGAGCTGGATGACATTAAATATGCTGTAATTGTGTCATTTACACTGCTTGTGTATATTCTCATCATTTCCAGACAGACCTGGATTAGCTGAAAGAGTGGGTTAACAGGAGCATATGAAGTTCAACAAAGATAAATGCAAGGTCTTGCACCTGGGAAAACATAATCCAGGATTGGCAGCATGGGCTGAAATCTGCCTGGGTGGGGAGCAGCTTTGTGAAAAAGGCCCTGGAGGTCCTGGTGGACAACAAATTCAGAATGAGTGACCGGTGTGCAGCTGGGGCAGAGAAAGCCAGCAGGAGGCTGGGTTGCACTGACCAGGGCATCCATCCCCAGAAGAGATTGGGAACTCATCATCTCACTCTATTCAGCCAGCAGAATTCTAGGGCCAGGAATTGCTCTAGTATGCAATACTATGAATGCCAGACTTGGAACACTGTGTTCAGATTTGGTCCCTGATATACAAAAAAGATGTGGACTGGCTGGACAGATCCCAAAAGGCTGCCAAAAATATAAGCAATGGAGGGGAAAGCCTGATATGAAGGAAAAGGCTGAGAGAACTGGACGTGTTCAGCCTTGAGAAAAGAAGGCCTGGGGGAGACAACTTCACCATGTTCCAGTATTTAAAGGATGGTAAGAAAGATTAGACTCCTCTTTTACAAGGAGTCATATGGAAAAGATGAGTGGTGATGGGTACAAGTGACTTCTGGGAAGATTCCAATTGGACATAAGATGAAATATTTATGAGAATAATTTCCCCAAGTAAGTGGTGGATTCTCTGACATTGGACACCTTTAGACTTCATCTGGACAGAGTGCTGGACCAGGTTGTTTAGATGCCCTTTTGCCCAGAAAGGCTGGACCAGATGATCCTGGAAGTCCCTCTCAACCTGGAATTCTATGAGTCTGAGATTATATGAACTGTGGCTACCAAAAGTATCAAATGAATATGTGCAGGAGTTCTGATGGCACTGGAGAGCAATATTTGTTGATCAGAGCAATCCAGGAGAGAACCTCTGTCTTCTGCTCACCCTCTGGGAAGGACTTTGCAAAAGAGTTTTACTTACAAAGAAGATGGAGAAGAAAATTACATTAACTATAAATTCAATATAGCCCTTGAAACTAGGTTTTCTTTCACTACCAGTTTTTCATTACTAGGAACTTTTACCAGCCAGGTAAAATCACAAGAGAAATCTATAATCTTCTGCAAATCTTTAATTAATGTTGAGTAGGTAGGTCAGATGCTTCTGAGCTGTTTCTAAGCAAACTAGAATATTACAGTCTTCTTGTTCATAAGTCCCTTGAAGATATAAATCATATTGATCTATCTAGATATTCAATAATTCAGCGTGAATTCCGCCATCTTCCATCATTAGCATTGCTTCACTTCTTAACTCTGTTGCATTGTGATGTTTCTAATCTGGCAGTGTGATTAGGAAATAGGAGTATATACACATTGTACCAGATATTTTCTTATACCTCTTCTTGCATTTAGTCTCTCTCTTAATTAAATTGTAAACCTGACTCAAAAGCTTTCCAAATATGTCTTCTACAGCAGAAATGTGGGCTGCTCTCTGTGTTAGTTTTACTGCTCCTTTTATTTCAATTGTTCCAAGCAAGAATATCACCTATGCAAATATTTTGTCTTGTATGAGGGACATTGGCTCTGATTGTCCAATCAGCAAAAGTTCATGTGCAATGCAAGCCAAGATCCAAAGAAAAGGTGATCATAAACTAGGTTTCATCTCCCTTATGCCATGGTGTGAAATAACTTTGATGACAATTGACCTTGGCTTATAACACATGCTTGTTGCTGAGGAAAAACAAGAAAATGGATTGAAATTAAATTCTGACTTGGCCTGGCCTCACCTCCGTACGTTTGTCACACCCCCTGGCTTCTCCTGGCAAACTGAGGCATCAGACTCCCTTTAACAGACCTGACTATGTCAGAGCGTGTTGTTGGGGCTTCTGTGGCAGCTAATGAAGATGGAGTGTTGACATTGTCAATGGAATTAGGGAATCAATTAATCTGATCCCATGTTAACATCTGCTTTCAGATTAGATTAATGTATTGTTTTAGACATGTTGGTGGTGGTGGTTTTTTTGTTTGTTTGTTTTGGTTTTTTTTTTTTTTTTTGTTTTTTTTTTTTTTTTTTTTTTTTTTTTTTTTTTTTTTTTTTTTTTTTTTTTNTGAAAATGGGCTGCCCATTGATTGTAAAGGGTAATTAGAGTGAGGACCTGCTTAGTGGTTCATGTTGGTATTTTCTGACAGATTTTATGAGACAAATCCCACCCCAAAACTAGGACCCTTCAAACTGTGTGGCATAGCTAGCAATGGAAGCCAATGAGTAATAGTCAATGCTCCCTCACTCTCCTCCACGTTCCCACTTTTATTTACCACCCACCAAAACACAATATTTCCTAACTGGCCAATTACTCAAATGTCAAGAATCAATTGGCATGGTCCACTATTGGCCAGTTTAACTCTCCACTTCAGAACTGCCTTCTGGAAACAAAAATGAGCTATCAAAGATGGAACAGGAATCAATAGCAGACAGCATGGTTACATGTAACCTTCTCTCTCAGCAATACACAGAAACATCCACAAATAAATATTTTCTCACTAATTCTCTTTGTAATGACAACAACAACAGCAAATCTAACATAAAGCATGCCTCCTGCCTTTTTCAATAACATATCAAATCACCCAGTTTCACTGATATTTCAGTGAAATAGTCAAGACAAAGTAGAATGTTTGTTTGATAACAAGAAAATCGAACAGCACATCAAACAGAATTATATTACTCTAATACACACACTTTCTCTCATCACAGTCAATACAGCACACACTGTGAATGTATTAAGAAACCCAGATGCATTGATTATTGTAAGTCTGAGAAAGAAGCCTCTGTTGACATTGAAGTAAACAGCAGATACTCTAAAATAGGTTGTAATTATTAGGAAATTAATTTTGGACTTCCTGTTTCAAAATATTGCTAACTACATCTTAATAGGTAGCACTTTGCATTATAATTTAAAGTGACCAGAGGTGAAATATCAAGCTGAAGGACTTAGTGCAATACACACATTTGTTTCCAAATTTAAAACAGCAAATCTTTGACTTTAGCAATAAAGTGGTAAACAACCACTTTTTGAAGTCAATTTATGATGATAATAAAGTGCAGTAACAACTGGTAGATCCACACAAACATCACAGTTATGCACTGATGGTGATAAAGAATTGTGAATTTTCCTAATACTTTCTACATCCTTGTAATGTTTTGATCAAGCTGTTGTCTGGAATTCCCTGGGTGTCACTTCAGTAAACATATTGCCCATGCTGGCACAGGACAAAACAGAGCCAATCCTTGTTTGCTGAGATGCACAGATACCTGCTATAGTCTTAAGCGATCAGATTATCTATGGTTGATGGCTAATTAGGGCAGGGAGGGAGAAAATGGGGAAGCAGTACTGATCCATCATGATTTTCTCTCACTGTTGTTGGCTGCAACAATTATATTATTTCAATTCTATTATGATAGAATAATCGTGAACTCATGGAATATCAGGTTGGAAGGAAACCTCAACAAGTGAAAGGACAAGAGGAGACATCCTCAGCTTATGCCAGGAAAGGTTTAGATTGGAATTTTAAGAACAACTTCTAAGAAAGGGTTGTCAAGCATTGGAACAGGTTGCCTAAAGAAGTGATCACCATTTATGGATGTGTTTCAAAGATTTGTAGATGTGACACCTGGGGAAATGATTTAATGGTGGATTGGTAGTGGTGGGTTAATGGTTGAACTCAATGATTTTGCATGTCTTTTCCAATCTAAAAATTCTAAGATTTAAAACAGAATGGAGAGAAAAAAAAAAGTTTGCAACATATTGATTTCTTATAGTTCTCTCCCAGAACTGTGGATCCACCTCCAGAAAAAATATATGTAAGTTTATTTCCTAAACATTTTCCCACTGCTGTTACATCACCAGTTCTCAGGGAAAGAAAATCAGGAAGGAAAAAATAGCAATGTCAACACATCTCAGAACCTATTAGAAAAATGATAGATAATACCATCCCTTTCAGAAGGACTTAGAGGATATGAAAATAGAGGATAGCATCTGGGAAAAAATTATTCAAATTTAACCTGAATTCCTTGTTCTCATCCCAAGTAATCCATATTACTGGCTCCTGTGGAAAGAGTGGTTTCCTAACCTTGTTTCTTGTAGCCATGAAACAAGTTTTTGCAATGTACCATGAGATGTAGGATTTTTGTTTTCCCTTTGTTAAACTTCATGAGGATCCTGTCTGCCTCTCCAGCTTATATGTGTGTAAATTAATATATCTATGAATATATATATGAATCCTTATATTTTCCAGAAAACATCCTTAGGAGCATGCTGCAAGCTGCAAGTTTTAATCAAAGCATGTCTCTTTCACTCATATTGTAGACACTCATTTCATAACATGGGAATGACTGATCATATTTATAGATGAACTCTGGATGGCAGTAGGCAAATGGTGAATGGACAAGCGCTCAGACAACATGGACATTGACATTCCTTTTATTATGGTGGTGTTTGTTCTCTTATTCAATCTCATGGAAGAACACAAATATTTAGTGTGAAAATCAAAGCCTGACAAGTTAAGGGCTTTGTAAAGCCACCAATTTTTCTGGCAATTGGTTGTTGATTCAAAACTTGCTTTCCATGTGTGTAGGGAGTAGAAAAAGTACTATATTTGTGTTATGTCACTTTTCTGCAAATACAAGTGCTATTCATGAAAATCCATACTGAAAATGGTTAATATCTACAAGGATAGCACTGTTTACAAGAATAAGACCACAAACCACAAAATTATTTAGTTTGCATGAGAACTCAGGAAGTCATTGAGGTTATCCCTGCTTTCAGCAGGAGGTGGAATCAAAGTTAGTTTTGGCTGAGGTTTCATTAACCTCAGAGCCTCAAAGGGTAAGGCTTTGTCCAGAGGTTTGAATATCTTAAAGGATGGAGTTTCACATCTTTTCTGGGTTGTTATCCCAAAGTTGAACATTATCATTGTGGGATTTTTTCCTTACAAAAGGAAATTTTCCCATTCTGTACCTCATACCCATTGCTTCCTTTTATTTCCAAATTCACAAAAACTACAGCTCTTGTTAGTTTATATACATACATCAGCCAACTTTGCTGGCTATTACCTATCTGAAGAAATCTGGTAAAAAAATGACACTTTTCAACACTCAAATATTGATCTTACATAAAAGTGGGATATAAATGTATATTCAGATGTTTTTCTTTTTATTTTTTTATATATATCCTATATAGCCACTTTTTAGTAAAAGTTAAAAGTAATATCTACAGTAAAAATCAATTACTTGCCTTGAAGAATTCAACTTCCATAAGTAAAAGCAATTGCTAATCTTAATGAATGTATCCAACATGTCTAAAAAAGAGTAACTTATTTAATTTATTTATGAGCCTGACAATCCAATGACTCTGCACAGCAATTTTACTCAAATGAATTAAGGCAGAATGGCTGATCATGATTTATTTCTCTGTCATTTATTTAGGTCTCTCAATTTCGTAGACAAAATTTTTGGATCATAAAAATATAACTGTGCTCCAACATTTTAAAACCTCACTTGGCCTTCAAGTTTTTATATTTTGTTTACCAAATCTGATGCAGTTTTTCTTCTCTTCTGGTGATGTTTTATATTCAAATCTCTACTTGTTCAGTTACAGACGAGTTTAAATGAAGCAGGACCTACGATGTTAGACAGATGGCCATTTAAGAGACATTTTGAAAAGCTTCTTTTGAAAAAAATGTGCAATGGCCCATATCAATTGTTTTCCTCCCTGAAACGTATTTAACATTAAAGAATTAATCTCAACTGTATTGAAGATCTCATAAAAGGAGTGAAACAAGTATTAGAAGCTATAGACTTGAAACATGGAGTAAAGGAAAATAAACAATGAGAGAAGGAAATTAGATGGTTTCTGAAAAGGAAAAGTTGAAGAGATCTGCTGTGGAGGACCACAGCCCAGTGGTCCCTATGTAGCTGCTGGTAGCTGGAAGCAGTTTGGCGAATCATGCAACCTTTCTGTAAATTGCTTCCCTTCATGTTTTCTTCTTGCATTTTCCATAAACTGGTCACGTACTTTTGCTACCTTCAGCTGATGTATTTATCTTTCTTCCTTTGTTCATTTGAAGATGCAACAATGGATTCATAAGGAGATGTTGATTGAAGGTCTGTGACAGGAATGCTCGTGCCTGTGAACCAGGGAATAACCAGGTGGCTGAAAATAAATAAAGAAAGAAATAAAGAAAATAAATCCCCCCACCAGCATTTCTGTGCAGCACAAGTTATTTGATAAATTTTTCTGATTTATGCATTTTCTATTTGTCTTTGGATACCCACATCTTTATCCTGCAGAACCCATCCATATTTATATGAGAGGAAAAGGCAGAATACCAGTGCCTTTTTTTTTGTCATTTACAGCTTTATTTTCATTTAACAAAGCTGTAAATTTTCACGTGTAAAGCATGTCTCATAGTTACATAATTCATCTGTCTATAAACTTTATAAAAGATCTTTTAGATCTCTTACTTTAAGTAGACTTTAAAAGAAAAAAAGGAGAAGGCGAGCATGGGAGAAGTAGGTCTCTGAAAACAGGATTTTCATTGATCTAGAAAAGTCATGAGTAACTATTTTCATGAATTTGAGATATTTAAGTGACACATTTTTGTAGGGTGCCGTTACCATCTCAGATGGATTCCTGATTTTTCTCATTAGGCATCCTTATTAGGCAAAAACTTCCTCAAAGAAGAACTGCTGTGTTCTAACCTCTTTTGTCACACTTATTTCCAAGGACAAATGGGCACTTAGCCATCCACCGGCTGTGAAAAACACTTAATGGAAAGATACCAAACTAATTTTCTTTCACAAAGAACACTTCCTGCATCCGATATACTTTATTTTGCTGCCCACAATAATAGTTACTCATTCCTTAAACAATCTCTTTTTTAACATGACTATTTGAGTAAGAAATGTTACACTGAGTTGTTACATCACAGAAATAGATATCATGCCATAAAATAAAGATGGCAAACAGCAGACATTCCCAAAATACACACAGCCATAATAAGGCCACACACTATATAGCTGAGAAAAGGTAACTGAAATGCAACATTCATGTCTATTATTAATTACCCAAAATAACTTTGAGTACCGTCATCACTAAGCATGTACACAGGATCACATTAGCTATGAACATAATACCTACTGGTATTATACATGCAAGACTTTATTATAAATACAAGGCTTTACCAGATATTTTATTTTCACCAATATTTACAGAAAACTAATGATTCATTATAACTGCCTGTTCTTTCAGATTAAATGTCTCTTCTTACATTAAAAGTCTTCCTCACTTAGACTGGAGTGTTAGGATTGCTAGTTGGCAGGGCAGTGAAGCCAGGGTGGTAATGCAGTATCACAGGATATTCTAAGGGACTCTAGTTTCATACACACACACAAACATATATATATATATGTATATGTATATATACACAAATGCAGGCCAGACCCCCATCCCACAAACCTCAGTATGATGCAAACATCTTTTTGCTGCCAACAGAAATTTATCTTTCAGGACTTTGAACCTGAGTCCAAAAGAGAAGGAAATCTCTGATCCTGCTCCTACAACTTTTACATGAAACTTCTACATGGAAGATGATTGAACTGAGACTTGGAGAACAATAATTAATCAACTGTGAAGAAATCCAGTGAGTGGATTTGGGTCTACAGGCGACACAATTTGAAACTGATTGCTGTGACACTGTGTTAAATTCCCATTTAATACACAAGACTATTATTCAAATATTTATCTGTAATATAAGAAGCATAAAAACGCTGCTTTTCTTTAGCGCTTTGCATGCATACACCAGTTAATGAACTCAGCAGCATCTGCTGCAGTAGGTGTTATTTTGTGCATTTTATAGAGGGGAATCAAAATGTGTCATGGTCTTCATCCTGAATTTTCTGTTGCTCTGGCAACACAATGGGACTCCATTCGATTTAACCACCTGACTCAGTCAGGCTTGTCCCTCATGGGTAGGATGCAAGACATAAGTGAAATTTGCTCACCAGAGTGCAGGGGCTGAATCAGTCTCAAAATTGGAGATTTGTCTTTACTCTTTTGTGCTCAAGATTTCCCGATTGGGCCTCAAACCACGTCTACTTCACTGTATTTACCTCCTGTGGATTTTAACCTAATAGGACAGGGGTCAGCTGTTGTAAAGTAGTACTCAGCACCATACAGGACATGATTGTTTCCAGTCTAGTCTGTCCTTCCACAAAAAGTGCATGAAAACCCTAACAAGAATGTGTGATGCTGCAGCTGGCCACTGAGCAATGCTTGGAGCATGGGATGGATTGTCTGTTCTGAAAGAGCAAACTCCTGCAAATGAAACTTTCTGCTCTCTTCTTCCTGTTAAAACAAAAACAAATTGCTAACATGTACTGCACTAAGCAGTCTGTTTGCTAAAGCTTATTGTCATCTTCCAGGAAACATCTGTGTTAAGAGATTTCTATGAGAGGTTAAGGTTTTGTTTCTACACTATGTTATTGTTAACGTGTGCACACACTTAAAGCCCTAATAACACTGGTGAAACTCATATTTTAAAGCTTGAACGTAGTAAAAATCTCATAAAACAAGTAACTTCACTTGCCTGGCTCAACTAGTAAGCACTTTGCTGCTCACCATCTTTCTGGTACCATGTTATTTGAATTCTGAAGGGATTCTCATATGACAGCAGTGCCTACTGAGTCCCATATTCTCAAATGCATGGCCAAGCTGCTGCTTCACAGAACCAAGAGCCATGAAAATTTTCTGTTCCAAGCCACTTGCAAATGGTAAAATATGCAAACCAGGACTTGCTCACTTGTTCTCCCAACTGGCCTAAGTCTGCTCATCCACACTTCTACTTACGCGTTCCTTAAGAATGACATATTTGTGATTTGTGCCTGAGAAATATGTTGCTTAAGGGACTCCAGAGCAAAACACTATCTCCTAGGCTTTTTGATAGTACAATTAACATTATTAGAGCCAAGAAGAGAAGTATGTTTCTGCTCCTTCAGAATCCTATCACCTCTTGCCCTTGGTTTGCATGCCATGGAGCCCATTTGATGTTCAGGCACAGTTAGAGAATAGCCACTGTTCCAATCATGACTGGCACAGGACATTCAATTTTTCCCCCTTGTTTGTGTGGACTGTGGACATTACCAAAGGAACAGGGCTTTTACAGTTTACTCCCTTTCTGAAATCACTGTGAGCACCTTTGCATGTGCCATGGTTTAACCCTAATCAGCAGCCAAGCCCCAGGCAGCCCACTCACTCTCCCACCAGTAAGACTAGGGGGGAAATCAGAAAGGAAAAAGACAGAAAACTTGTGAGTTGAGATAAAAAAATTTAATAGGGAAAAAAAAGCTGCTTACACAAGCAAATCAAAACAAGGAATGAATTCCCAGCTTCCCATGGGCAGGCAGGCATTGCCACGTCCAGCACAGCAGAGCTCCATCACCTGTGACTTGGGAAGACAAACAACTCCAAATGTACCTCCCATTTCTTCATTCTTCCCCTCACTTTATATCCTGAGCACGATGTCATATGGCACTGAGCATCACTTTGGTCAGGTTGGGTCACCTGTCCTGGCTGTGTCTCCTCCCAGCATCCCAAGCACTTCCATTCTCCTTGCCAGCATGGCAGCAGCAACAGCAGAAAAGGCCTTGGCTCTGTGTAAACCCTGTTCTATTATTGTCACTGTGTTCAGCACAAATCCAAAACATAGTCCCACACCAGCCACTGTGTAGAAAATTGACTCTACACCAGCCAAAACCAGCCCAGCATGGCATCATCACAGCTAGTTTTTACCATCTGAATGACTTGATTTCCCAAAATATCCATCCACCTCGTAATCTGAATGTAAAGCTTAACCTGGCACAAAGAGTAGAAGTTTGACACAATATTTTCAGCTTTTGAACTGTTTCAAAGAAGCTAATATAAATTTGAGGCAAAGTAGAATAGGAAACTCTTTCCATGGAGATTGTCAAGGTTCAGCTTTTCTGCTCCTATCTGTGTTGAAAGAACCACAAAAGATGCAATTTACAGTCTCTTTCTGAAGGGCACTTTATTGTGGAAAAGAAACAGGGAAATTGCTGCAATTAGTATTTCAAATCAGCATGCCAAAGTGAGTAGTCACACAAACGAACACAGAGACAGCAAGACATTTAGTCATGTACTCATATTTCAGTTTTGCAAAAATTAGCGAGGAAATGGAGCTTCCTAATAAAATTGGGCTGAATATTTATTATTATTTTTTAAAAATCCCACTGGATGGGAAATCATTTGCTGTAAGTGCTATTACTGGTAATGAGAGAAAGAAGACAGTTAATTTCATGCATATTTTATTTGAAACTCACTCCATCCATGAAATAATTTCACATAACAGTAGGTGGTATACAAACAGGCTAAACTGACATTATGTGCATGGTGAAGACCAATAAACAGGAAAGTTTGTAAAAGTAATACTTTAACAGTTTAATAGAAGTCTTCCTGTTCCAATTCAAGTGGAAACACTGTGCAATGTAAACTCTTTTAGTGACTCTGAAAGCCTGGTCCTCATGGTTAATATACCCAGCAGGTTGGGCTCTGCAGTCCTTTCTATCAATTTTGTGATGGCATTAAAACCAAGGAAAAGCTCTGCCCGCAGTGTTTGTGTGCAATAAACCCTTAGATGTAGCTGCAGCAGAACAAGGTTAATGCTTTCACATCAGACAGCTGTAGTAACCTTCCAGTCTATTTCAGGAGTACCTGACTCTTTTCTGAGCTGTAGCAACCCATCTGCCTATTTAAGGAATACCTGACTCTGTTCTCTGTAATAATCAGGTGCAGTAAGAAGAAAAGACCCACTTATTACCTGTACCAGAGAGATGTTCTTGCAAATCCCATCTGAGCATGGTCCAGGCAATATCTGTGCAAACTTGAAGCGTGCAATGCTTTGGGTTGTCAGCCATGAAAGTCATATTCTGAATTGATTGTGGTGATCAGCTGTGGAAGAAAAGCTCATCCAACCTTGGGGATTGCAGTTCTAAAGAGGGTAGTGAATTATAACTCTCAGTTCAGAAATCTTGAAGGCAGATGATAGTGTAGTTTATCACCTGGCCATTTATCTCTTTCGCCTGTTTTAACTTGCCTCTGCAGGGCTGTTCATGTAAAACATTTATAAATATTTTGAGATTCCTGATAACCCTGCTCTGATACTATCCTATTTTTTAACATAAATGTCTTTGCCTCTAAAAATTATTGCCTGAAGCTACGTGACTCAAAATGCTGCATGCCAGTTCAAGCAAGCCTATATTGTAAATAATATATATGTTCAGAGCTATCACCAAGCAGAGCTTTAATTTCTTTAAGAATTTTTGTTGTTCTGGAAGGGAGATCAGACAGACACAACAGACATGTTCAAGGTGCCTTCTTGTGTCATTGCTATGAACTCTCTATTCCATTACAGCCATTTCCTCAGATCAGTAACTTTGCCTTCTTTTCTCAAGGCCATGATAGATTGATTCCACTATAGTTCACATGAACTGGAAATATAATCCAGACTCACCACTTTGTATGTCTTATCCCCAGAAGGTGTTTGAATCACTATTAATGAACCTTTCTACTGTGTCTACTGTGCACTTACTTCTGTGTCCGGCTAAAACAAATCAGTCTAATGAAAGAAGAGATTTTAAAGGAGGACTATGAAGAGAGAAAACCAGAGGCCTGGTGCACAAAGAGAAAAGGCAGGTAGAGCAGCAGGCATGTTACACAGCCATAGAGACTTAGTTGGTTAGGAAATTTGCTAAAAGTATGCTAGGCTGCCCAAGAAAAGAAAATAACATATAAAGATTTCTCCAAGAAACAGAAACAAAGGAGAAAAGGGTGGGTGAAGTGGGGATGGGGCAGTGAGCAATAATACCTGGTGACAAGGAAAGAAAAGAGACATTGGAGTTGTTGTGATACATGCATGCTGATTTGTGTTTTATTAGCTCTTAAGAGACTGATGCAGAGAGGAGAGTCAGGAAAGGGGTGGGCATGAGAACACGTGTGAGAGATGATTGACAAAGGTGTAAAGATTATTCAAAAAATTCAAACAGACTAAAGTTGGTTTGTATCAGAGTACTCAATAATGTGAGTTTAAGGATGGAACAACTATTTCTCCTCATGTCATCTTCACTAATATCCAGGAAATTCCATCTGAGTGACTGAGAATCCATCCCTGCAAAGAAAAAAAAGTCAAAAGAACAAGTACTGGAGAAAAAAAGAGGCTGAGAACAGAAGTGATGACTGTCCCAAGATGTGGTTTAGGATGGAGCAGACACAACAATAATTTGAGTAATGCCAAAGAATTTAGATAGGAAGATGTAAGTTAGAAATAATATTCTATTCCTCATTAAATAGTTATTTCAGAAATCTAGGAGTGAAAAGTGAGTATTACATCTTAATTCTGCTCTTCTCTTTACATAGTAGAGTGATCACACAATGCTGGCTCTGAGTTGGGTCTTTCTCTTCATTCACAAAATAAAGGCAGAACATATGGCAACCTGATCCATTTAGTTCTGTACAATTAAAATAAATTGTTGTTGTTTGGGGTTTTGTTTGTTTGTTTGGTTGGTAAGTTTCTAATTTTTAACTGCTACATTTCTAGATCTGGGAGCTTCTGTTAGGCTGGTTTCACCATGGCTGTTCTAAAACAAATAATACAGGTTTTACATTTTCCACTAATGCTTAAAAACCTTGAAATCAGGTGTCAGCTGATAAAAAAGTCCTTCCACTAACTCTGAGGTATGAATGAGTGTGATTTTTTAAAATGCCAGCTGGATTTATGTCTGATTATTACTTCAACATGTAAATCTCATATGAGGTGGAAACTTAGACTACTTTGTCGACAACATTCTGAACCTTAATTTTAATTGTGTGATTATTGGAGAGGATAGAAGGAAATAGTAAATGATGGAAAGGCAGAAGAAAATCAGAATAACATCTATTTAATTGATGAGAAACTCTTATTATTATTATTGCTACATCCAGAGGCAACTTGATTTAGAAAACAACTATTTCAGAATAGTCTGCAGAAATGTCTGCAGAGCAGATTATGTTTTGCAGGACCTCAAAGGAATTATTGCATTATCTCAATATTCTGCTTACAAGAATTTCTCAGCATAGAAATGATCAATGTATTGAAAAGAACAACAGGAGAACATGTGTCTGCTTTCCAATTAGTTACTGCAGAAGCTTATTAAAAAAAAAAACAAACCCTGAGGACATAAATGAGTTGCTCATGTCTTTATGAACCTTTGGTGCTGTAGTGCAAAAAAAGAGGGAACATCATACAAAGCTGTGAAACACCAGAATCAATATTTCTGTCTGACTTTAAGAAAAGTAATAATAATTACAACTAAATTTATAAGTACAGTTAGGTGAATTTAATTATGAAATTGTTGAAGGGCATGGAACTCCATAGCATTTTTAAAATCTATTTTTTCAAAATATAGTTGTATTTTTTGAGCAAATGTGTATGTTTCTGTGCAGACAAGTGCAATTCAGAAGAGGGAATTTATCAATATTTACTCCAACTTTTCTTTTTCCAGGAGAGAGAAAGCACCAAGAATTAAAAAAAAGCACCACTCATATCACTTCCTAATTCAAAGACTGTTGTCCTAAACTTTATTTAATAGCTGCTTAAACATTCCAGTAATCTTTTGTTCAACTAAAAATCTACTCAGACAGAAAATTACATTTTAAGTGCTTCATGTCTAAGGACTCTGCTCATTCTCACACGGATCTGTGGGTTTACCAGTTTTCCCACTGTTTGTTGCTACCAAGGTCTCTACACCACACTTTAAGAGATCTTGTTATGAGGACCTTAAATCTTTTTCTTTATCAGCAAGACCAACATTACCTCAGGAACTATTGATAAATGCTGGCTCTGTCTGGTTCTCCTCCATCAAACACTTCCTGACTGCCTACTTGGCAGTCCTTGGTGCTTCAGTTCTTGAGGCAGATGAAATTTGGTGATAATTTGGTGATTGGACTAAAACATGTGTCTCTCTGTATATTTTTACAATGGACACTAATTCCATGGCGAGAATATGAGGTGTCTGTCCCAGGCAGAATGAGCCAAGAGTTTACCTTAAACTTGCACTGAGTATGACTGAAAAGTTTCCTGTTTCATAAAACAGAAGCCTTTTTATATCTTTGCCAAAGATGAATTTCTAATTACAGGCTTCGAAAGAAATAAATATCATTCAGCCTTTTTCACCTGTATCTGTAAAATCA
The DNA here is from genome assembly GCA_013397095.1 of Sterrhoptilus dennistouni. NCBI lineage: Eukaryota > Metazoa > Chordata > Aves > Passeriformes > Zosteropidae > Sterrhoptilus > Sterrhoptilus dennistouni. The sequence goes on from VWZU01010907.1 coordinate 1,632,919, forward strand.
GGAAGGACCTGTTTGACCTGAATTTTCACCCATAGCTGAAGAGTGGTTCAGAGTTTAGATGTAGCTCTACCTCCAAACTGAGGTATTTTATTGACAAAGCTCCATATTTTCACTTAAAATTATTTTCAAGATCATGTCTTTTGCCATAAAATTTAAGGCTCTTACTGAACAAAATCCAAGATGAAAATATGATTATTTAGATACATTCCAGCTACCAATTTAAGTTTTTTGAGAAGATGGAAATACAGTCGTTGTGGGAAGAGAAACACCAGAAAATCATGTGTATTGTGTGCTTGGTCAGCAAGGACCAATGCATAAGAAATGCTAATGAGAAACAATCATATGCTGACAAAATGTCTTATTCTCCTTAAGATATAAATTCTGCTAAGTATCTCTGCTTTATTTAGAGTCACAGAAAGCTTTGGGTCAGAAGGGATTCTTTTGATCCACTCCAACCTACCTGCTATGGACAAAATTTCTGTATAAGTGCAGGCAACACAGATTTAAAAGTTAAATATTGACTTCAGTGTCATGCATCACTCACCAGAGCTGTCAAAAAAGAATCCAGTTTCATTAAACCTGTTGCATATTCTTACTGCTTCCTGTGCTCTTGTTAATCAATTTGTTGCTTCTTAACACAGAGTAAACACTTGAATTATTCAAATATTTTTAGCTCATCAGTTTATTTTTAGATACCCAAAAGCAAGTCAAATTGCATTCTTCTACATCTGTTTGGAGCCTTGAGGATTCCAATAATTTCTTGCTGCCTTGCCTGTAACATCTAACACCTGGGTTTACCATATGCTTTATTTATCATTAGTTTTTTTAGATGGAAATTACCTGTACTATTCATATATTACAAGAACAACCCAAAGACCTCAGACTTGTACGTTCCTAGATTTAGAGTATTTTGAGGATAATATTCCCTTGGGCTTTTCAAGTAACATATTTATTCAAAACTTATGTGAACAAGATTCTCCCAGATAAATACACCCATTATTTTAAAACAACACCCAAATAATAGAAGTTATATTTACCTGACATTGTTCTATATTTCAGTGAAAATGTTCTTTTTGGTCTGTTCAAGTCTGTTCAATCAATTCACCTTCAATAAAATTTTACAGATAAAAATGAATACATCTCTGTAGTTCAAAGTGGTAAAAAAAATCAGCATGAGTTTACAAGTATAAAATTAAGAAAAAGCATTTGTGAATGGCTGTTTAAGTGTCTGAGAGTCTATCCATTGCTGGGTTTCTTTTGTCCTCCACCCAGCAAGTCCCAGTGCATTAACACCAAAATTCATTAATGGATTCTTCTGACAAAGGCCTGGGTTTTGGTGCTGAAAACTTTTAACACAACACAGCCCTGCTACTCTCTTCCACTGGGGAGTCCTTTTTAGGGGATGTGAAGTGAAAGATTTGTGTGCTGTGTCAACAAATATCTTAAATCATGGGGTTTTTGGTTTTGTGGGAGAAATAAAGGCCTGAACTGTGAAGTAAATTCCTATATCTTGCCCTGGGAAATGCAATATCAGACTGGAAACAAATACAGACTTAAGACTGCAGATTTTGACACAGCCCTATCTATTCTAGGTTCTCTGCAGAAAAAGAGAAGAAAAAAAAAGGACAAAAGAATTATTTTTCCAACTCTTGATATTTTATTGCTATAGTTACAACATGTGGTGTGTTATTTTTCAGTACTTTAATAGAAATATTTAACAGTCTTTAAAAAGAAATAAACTCCAGCCTTCCTGATTATGGGAAGATCTTGAAAGTAAGATCCAAATTATTATCTCAAGATTCAATATCTTGAAAAATGAAAAAAATATGCACATTTCTTGTACCATTAAAATTTCTTTTGATTATAAGAGTCTCATTCAGGGTTGAGAAATGGTTGGACTGGCAATGCCAGTATTAATAGGATTCCTGAGCTACAAGTCAGAACCAGCTGAAGAAATTTAGTTTAAAATGATTCCCATAAAGCATAAATAGCAAATGGAAATTTGACATATCTATGTTTTTTCCCAAGACACTGGCAGAATTGATCCCTTGTCCTTCCCTGTTAATCAATAGTGGAAATAAACTGACTTTTCTATGGCAAGGAAAAGCAAGTAACCACTAACTGTGGCAGACCAGCTGCTAAACTGACATCATGGTCATTGTCAAAAATAAATGCATGACATGCACATCCTTCACCTATTTATCCTGTGGTGTCATTGCAAAACCTTTCTACATCATTTTTGCCAATGAGGATTCTAAAATCATTGCATAATTCTGAAATCAGTCTACTGGGTGACTTGTATCTTTTCTATTGAATATAAAAGGACATCCACACTCAGAAACAAAACAAGGAGTTTTTCTGGGGAATCTTATTTTAAATGCTATATAAAGCAATTAAGCCTAACTTTAACATTAATGTTATCCATGGAACAGGTTCCTTGGAGCACTTTACTCCACTAAGCTACTAAAGCTTCACAAAAATAGAACTCAGTCACAGATGTTATACTGAGAATTGCCCTGATGTAGAAAATGTGCACAGGGTGTATGATTACATATCTGACACTACTTAAGGATGTTGCCACATTTGGCTGTCAGCTCCACCTCCTTTCCCCCTCACCTGAATAGTACCACTTTAGAAAGCAGCCTTCATGCACCAAGAGCTAGTCTACATTTGGGATCACTCAGTCCTCTTCCCTGCTTTCAAGCAACTGCATGGCCTGAGAGAAACTGGCAAAGAGAGTACTCACACTTCTTGCTTCTTCCAGCCCAATGATAACTAGACTGGCAGCAAGAGAAGGAATCAGCTGAAATCATGATGGGTATTTGTAAATGTAAGGAAGCTGGAGGGATGAGGTTACAGACAGGGATTCCCATTTTCTCCTGCAATGTTGTGGATGACTCAAATATTTCCTTAAAAAAACCTCACCTGTCTACCTCTCAGCAGTTTTATTTGTTTTCCACAGTTTGGTGGAAAAACAAAATCAAATTAAATTGATTGGAACTACATTACCCTAAATCTTGATAGAGCCAACAGTCAGTTGCATCCATGGGCAGTTGATGGGACTTGTGGATTAACTGCTCTGGGAGACCAGAGGCTTCAGGTGTGACTATGCAGAGAGTTCTTTGCTCCCGACATTTACCTGCCTATCAGGGTTACCAAGCTGTCTGTTATCCAACATATTGGGGAGTTAATTTTCTTGCTTTCACATCACCATTTTAACCATTCCTCAGCTGACCACTCTACTTATCTTACAGGGACAATTTTCCATCTCTGAACTGAGTCCACCAAAGAAATACTTATTTCAGTGATCAGCCTTATTCTTCTCTTCAAAGAGACTACAGCTCTCTCTTTATCTGACTACCCATATTATTAGATATGGTCATTGATTAATTACTATGGTTTTGATTGATTAATTACTATGAAGATGTATTTACTTGGCAGTATTTCTCAGACCATGGGTACTTTACTGGATATCTTTTCACTGATTTATTTGGAAGACTGATGTTGTCTGCACAGCCAAATTCCTAGCTCGCCTTCAGTGCTGTCTGAACTAATGGTATATTTTAAAATGGGAACATTTCTAAACAAGATGGGGAACAAAGATATGGCCAATGCCTCTGGTGACCAACACTGTTAACTTTTATTTCCTGTACAGTGTGTGACTTCATTGATAGTCATCTGTGGACTCATGTGAAGGATGGAGAGATTTGTGGAACCATCCTACTCCTTGTAGTTTATGATTTTGAGCAGACTGACATTTGAATGTCTGTTGGAGGGCAAAAGACAAGGGAGTTTGGATCTTTGCTGAGGCTACATGTTCACATGGTGGTTGTCATGGTTTAACACCAGCTGACAACTGAACCCCAGGCAGCTGCTCATTCAACCACCCCGAAGGAATGGCAAGGAGAATGGGAAATGTGAGGAAACTCATGAGCTGATATAAAGGCAGTTTAATAGGAAAGCAAAAGCTGAGCCCATAAACAAAGCAAACCAAGGAATTAATTCATCACTTCCCCTGGACAGGCAAGTGTTCAGCAATCTCCAGGACAGCAGGGCCTCATTGTGTGTAACAGTGACTTGGGAAGACAAATGCCACCACCCTGAATGTCCCTGTCTTCCTTCTTCCCCAGTTTTATATGCTGAACATGACCCCATATGATGTGGGATATCCCTTGGGTCAGCTGGGGTCAGCTGTCCTGCCGTGTCCCTTCCCAACTCTTGTTCCCCCCCAGCATCCTCAGTGCTGGGGTGAGGAGCAGAAAAGGCCTTGACTGTGTAAGCTGTGTAAGCTGTGTAAGCTCTGCTCAGCAATAACAAAACATCCCTGTTTTATCAACACTGTGTCCAGCACAAATCCAAAGTTGAGCTGCATATCAGCTGCTATGGAGAAAATTAAATATAATCCAGCCAAATCCAGAAAAATTATGATTTATTGAAGTTTTCACTGTGTAAACTTCAGCTGTTGTACCAGAAACTTTGTTTTAGAGAAAAAATAAACACATCCTATATGCAAAGTTCAGAATTCATTGTTGGCTTAATGAAAGTCTAAAACATCTAATAAAAGTAGAGGAAATACTTGATATTGTTGCAGTGATGCACAAAGTCACAGACCAAATTATGTATTTAAAACAGGAAAATCTTAATAATTTAATGTTATGGTTATGATATACTTATTTCTAATACTTACTCCTGTCCTGTCAAGTTTTGCTCAACTTTTTTTTGTTCTCCTGGGTCTTGTAGTCAATGGCAGCAGTTTTTTCTTGAGAAAAAGGGAAGCAGGGAAATCTTCAGGACCCAAAATCCAGAGGACTGCAATGCAGATGCTGGGATTCTTTATTCACTTCCTTGGGTCCAATTCAGGGACTTTTTATAATTTGAATATACTCTGCACTCTATCTTTCTTTAATGGTCTACAGTTCTCCATTTCATCTGACTTTATACTGAATATTTAAATTTTATTGGATATTTGATCTGTTTTGATTTTGTTATGCTTAAAGCTTTTCTTACTCAGCTCTTGAAGTCTCATTCTTTTAACAGTCTGGAACAAAACATAGCTGAGCTTTTTATAACTGTATAGCCTCTGGTATAATCCATTCCTTATACTTTCAAAGCCTATGATATCTCTTCATACCTGCACTCTGTACCACATCATTATTCTTGAGTCATAGATTGTTCATTTTAAAGAGATTAAGTATTTGTTAACACAAGTTGTCACTTAAAGGTAATTTATCTAAATTATTTTAGCAGTAGGCTTTACAGCACACACTCGTACAAAGCAAAGAAAAAAAGATCAGTTAGGTGTGGGGCTCCCCAGGCAACTGCTGTAATCTAAACCAAAGCTCAAGGCACACTCTAGACACAACTAGACACAGCAAGCCTGACAAGTACAGAGGCCTTGAAGCATAAGTTTGAAGTCTGTCATCTTTTTATTAGCAGTGACAGCCCTAGAGGTACTTGGTTACACACTGTTGTGAAGTTTCCCCATAAATTACAGGGGCTGGAGGTACCTCAACAGAGCTCCAAGAGCTGTTTCAATGTGGAAGAGAGGAAGCCTACAGTGCCGCAGCTCCAGCTTGCCAAAACCATGCCTGGTACCTGGTACAACTCTCTGAATTTCTATGTGCAAGAAGGCAGTGGCTCCAGCCATGCCTGTCTGCACTGTATAAGATCTGTCACTTCTCTTACCCTTTTAGAAAAGACTCTGTTGAATTTTTCTGTTCACTGCCAGGCACATTAAAGCAGCAGGGGTGGGCCTGGAAGTGCTGGGCTAATGGTTGGGCTCAGTGATCTGGGACAACCTTTCCAACCTTAATGATTCTGTGATTTAATGATTGAATGAGAAATATAATATAGTGGGAGGAGAAAGGAGAGATCTACATCTTCACACAGCTTGTATCTAACATAGGCTGATCTCTGTGTCCAGGGTATGGAAGGGCTGTACTTCAGTGGGATCTGGGCTCCTAAGTATGTTAATGTCTCTAGCTGAGCTTGCATACTTCTACATGCTGTAAATACTGAGAAGGTGAGTCTGCAGACATCTCCCAGGTAGTCTCCTTGGGCATGGGTCCAGGGCATCCTCAGGGGGGTGGAATTTGAAGAAATATTCTCTTCCTGCATGTGCTTACAGGCTCCTGGGTTTACTCATTGGACAAACAAAGACAACAATGCAAAAGCTGTGGTGAGCATGACCCTCAAGGTAATGAAAGCAATTTCTGGTCTGTGAAGTTCTGTAATGAAACAGGAACATCATATTTAGTAGCACTGAGATGCTGAGACAGCAACACAAACCAAATAAGCAGGTAACAAAGTGTTCTTTCTCCACCCAGTACTGCTACACATGACCTGGATGGTTTATTGTGTTCAAAAACGTGGCCCTGGAAAGGTTATGGAGAACTTTGCTGTTGACTGAATTTTATCATGCTAACCAGCGATGTATCAGGCTGAAAATCAGTGTTTAATTTGGGTCCAGGAGAAAAATTACTTTGTTGTTATTAAAAAAAATTAAAGCCACTCAATATAAGAAGATGAAAAATGGGATTTCATAGTCTCTTTTGCCTACAGTTCCAGCTGGTTGCTGTTGCAAGTTTAAATATATTTTTGAATATAACACTTTTTTTTCCTAAATGACTACTTTTTTATTCATTTTTTGAACTGTTCAAAAAATTGCTACAAATGTGTAGGAGTTGAAGTATATTTTCTTATTAAAAATTTGTTCTGTATGAGCTCCAGTGTGCTGTGTTTATCACTCATGCTCCTGAGTTTCTAATTCTGAACATGAAAGCCACAGAAAACAATTTATCCCTTTCTTCCTCATGCCATTCATATTGTAAGAGGGCAATTATATTTGTAATTATTACTTGGACAAAATATGTACCTCTACCTTGTAAATCTACTTTATAGCTGAGGATTTTACAATAAACTGTAATTGAATTCGCATCTCCTGGCATCTCTTAATAACTCTTCCTGTTCTTGGTATTACAATGAAATAAAATGCTCGTAAGTGGATGCAGAATGCAGCAAAGTGGGAGTCTCTTCTGCCTCCTGTGACACAGATACTTCATGCAGTCTGTGTAATTCAGCAGGCATTCAGAGCTCAGCAGCTGTGGCTGCTGTAACACAATCCAAGCATATCCAGTTTTTCCAAGACTTCTGCTGAATTTCGCTCTCCAGGAGGTCACTGAGTTTCTGTAAGAGTGCACCTGGTTGATGGATTTCAGAGTTTCCAGAGGGAATGAGTTTAATATAGAAGGTAAGACAGGTTCAGTGACAGGTTGATTGACAAGGGCTCCTAAGGTCAGCCTTGCCTAGGAGGCACTGCTGACTGTCAACCTAACACAAATGTCCATTCACGTGACCAAAGGCTCTCAGAGACAAGGTAAAAGACAGGGAATTGTCACAGCTTTTGTACCACCACTTTCATGTACAGGACAAAAAAAATGGTGAGTCTGAATTGACATTTCCCCAGCAAGGGTATCTACATCATTCTACAAACTGGTGAAGTGTCACACTTCTTTCTAGAATAAAAAAAAGTAACTGGGAGGGATTTCACTAATAACTAGAAGGGATTAATGGGCTGTAACACAGATAATAGCAACTGTAAACAGTTTTTACTCTTTCAATATAAGTTGCATGATCAACTAAGTAAAAATTCCAGTCTAAAAAGTTTCACAGAAGATTTAAGTGAAGAGGAAGGAAAAGTGAAGTCAGCTGCCAGTTCTTAATACACGATCCATACTGAGCTCCTATATTCATTGCCCTTAATTCCTTTCCAACATTGTGGTTTATCTACTGTCATTTCTCAAATTTTATTTGAACATTAAGTCCATTGAAAAAGCCACAGCATATTTTGCTCTCCATGACACCACTTCCAGTTCATACATGAAACCTTTCCTCTTCTCAAAAGCTTTATAACTAAAAAGATGAAGCAGTAGCAGATGATGAATATTCATGTGATTTCTCCTAGTATTTTTTGTTTTTTCCACTGCCCCCATTCATAGTAATGGTAACAGTTAAAAATCCCTCCTCTTTACCACTCCTGCACATATTTAGCAGATGAGATTCAAATTTCAATTCCTGTAAATAGCTGTGTTCATTTTCCTGCATTCATTTTCCTGTCAACTCTCCCTGCCCCCATCACCGGAGACAAAGCTGGATTTAATGACTTAATTTCCCAACATTTTCAACATCAAGGCTTTTATAGGCAAAAATAAACCAACAAAATTTACAAAAGGGCTGTTTCATCCTGCTGTGTGGCTCAGGAAAAGAAAAAGGGTTTTACACCCTAAAAACCTGTTTATTCCTTATTCTATAGCCTGCATGTTGGGCTAAAATAAGTATGTCAGTCACTCCATCTATATACTGGTATCTCTTACCTCTCTCCATTCTTTCAGGTGTAAATGCAGGTGTGCAGAGAAGCTGTGTCTATTTCCTACTTTTGTATGATTTATTTGATAAATAAATCTCAGTCTGTGTTCATCTCCATCTGTATTAGTGCATGGTAATAAATAATCCTCTTAGCCTCTTCATTTCTGTCTATAAGGGATATGCATTCAACAATGTTCTTGTACCTGTTTGATTTGAGCTGCTTTGTTCAAAATAGCAAAATTGAGCAGTGTCGGCCATGGTATTGCATGAATTTAGAAATCATCTCATAGGTAGAAACAAACCCCTCCAAGTCATCACCTTAATCAAGGAGTCAGACTGGAAGGAGCATTTGTTAGTAATGGCAATGGCTGTAAAATAGCGTTTAATCTCCTGCTCTGAGTCTTGGTAAAATCATATTTATTATACTGATCTACAAAGGTTACACACATTCCACTGGGCATCAGGACAAAATTAGATTTGATATTATGGCTAACAGTAACTCCCAGAAGGAAAATATTGTGACAATGAACTGTGAAAGGGCAAACTCTAAATGCTGACAGAAAAGGTTAACAGTATGCTGGAGAATGTAATACAAAAGGAGCACCCTACACTCCACAAATTTGATGTAGAAAGTATGTCAGGAGCAATTCCAGAGACAATGAATGCCAAGAGAAAAAAGGCAGCTGTTGGGTTTAACCCTAGGCAGCAACTAAGTACAACACTTTCTCATTTCTCCACCACCTTCCACCACTTCACAGAATCACAGAACCACTTGGTTGGAAGAGAGCTTCAAGATCATCGAGTCCAATCCAGCCCTAACACCTCCACTAAACCATGGCATTGAGTGCTACATCCAATCTTTTTTAAACACATCCAGGGATGGTGACTCCACCACCTCCCTGGGCAGACAATTCCAGTACTGTATCACCCTTTCTGTAAAAAGCTTTTTCCTAATATCCAACCTATATTCCCCTTGGCGCAGCTTAAGACTGTGCCTTCTTGTTCTGTCAGTTGCTGCCTGAAGAAAGAGACCAACCCCCAGCTGTCTGCAACCACAATTCAGGAAGTTGTAGAGAGTGATAAGGTCACCTCTGAGCCTCCTTTTCTCCAGACTAAACAACCCCAGCTCCCTCAGTCGTTCCTCACAGGGTTTGTGCTCCAAGCCCCTCACCAGCCTTGTTGCCTTGTCTGGACGTGATCGAGCATCTCAATGTCCTTCCTGAACTGAGGGGCCAGAGCTGGACACAGCACTCAAATTGTGGCCTCACCAGTGCCCAGTACAGGGGAAGAATGACCTCCTTGCTCCTCCTGGCCACACCATTCCTGATCCAGGCCAGGATGACATTCGCCCTCCTGCCCACCATGGCTCACTGCTGGCTCATGTTCAGCTGCTGTCACCTGCACTCCCAGGTCCCTTTCTGCCTGGGCAGAAACTGTCCAGCCACACCGTCCCCAGCCTATAATGCTGCAGGGGGTTATTTTGACCGAAATGCAGGACTTGGCACTTGGACTTATTAAACATCATTAAACTTGTCGGGTGAGGGGGAGAATCAGGAAAAAAAAAAAAAAAGAACAGTTTAATAGTTGAAATAAAATAAAACAGAACTAAGACTAAGAATGAAATGGGAAAAGAGAGGAAGAAAACTCAAGAAAGACAAGTGATGCACACTACAATTGCCGCCCACTCACTGACCAAAGCCCAGCCCATCCCTGAGCTGTGATCAGTCCCTTCCAGCCAGTTCCCTGCAGTTTATGCTCTGAGCATGACATTCTAGGGTGTGGAATATCCCTTTGGCCAGTTCAGGTCACCTCTGCTGGCCATGTTCCCTCCTGGCTTCTGGTGCCCCTGTTCACTGGCAGAGTCCAGGACACTGAGAAGACAGTGGCTCAGGGAAAGCACTGCTCAGCACCAACCAAAACATCAGCATGTTATCAACATTATTCTCATCCTAAATCCAAAACACAGCACCGCACCAGCTATCTGGAAGAAAATAAAGTCTATCCCAGATGAATCCAGGATGCAAGACCACATCATTAGGCAGAAAAGTGAGCATCTTTTCCAAGGCTTAAGAAGCCTTCTTAAAAAACATGTGTGTCCTGGGTTGTAGTGTAGGATGTGCACAAAGTATTTATTCTATCACCATCTTCATGAACTGTTGAAACCAAGCGGGGCAGTGCTCTAGTGTTGGGCTATCTTCTGCTAATGGCCCATCAATGCCTTGCCCATGACTCACAGGTAACTCCCTCCAGGAGTTATCTCTGTTTAATGGGCCATCAAGGACCCACTTCACACTCATCATCCCATTGGGAGATGCTCCGCCCAGGGGGAGGAGCCAAGCATTCTCACCTGGATATAATCTGGGATTTAGGACAGTACAAGCAACACTTACCCACTGGATTCCCAGAGGACCAGAGCTACCAGACCTTTCTACAGGATCACTGCTTCAGGAAGAGCACCTCACCTGGACTGCTTCCACCACCCTGCTCAGGTTGTATTCTGACTCTGTCAGTGGTCCTCTGTGTTATTGCATTTATATATTTTTATTTTTACCTTTTTTCCTTTCTTCTTATTAAATTATATTTCTGACTTGGAGCCTCTCATTCATTTTGCTTTCCAAACCATGACAACGTGAATCATGTGTAAATTACACATTATAAGACATGTGTACAATCATGTGTAAATTACACAGTATAAGACAGATCTTGTCCAAGTAAGGCAGATGCCAGGTCTGGTGTAATCCCGAAATGAGGAAAGCCAAGGGTAGCTCAGAAAAGTGGCAAAGTAAATTCCAATAACAGTGCTAAGATGTTATCCACAACAGAAGACCAAACAAAAATAACAAAAAATAACAACAAACAAACAAACCAAAAAACCAACCAAAAAAACCAAAAAAAAAAAAAAAAACCAAAAAAGAAAAAAAACCAACCAAAAAAAAAAAAAAAAGAAAAAAAAAAAAAAACCCAAAAAAAAACCCAAAACACTTACAGGAATACATGATCCAAGAAACTAATGAAAAGAGAAGGGTCATAACTGAGTTTAAAGCAAAACTAAAGAAATTTAATCTTCTTTTCAAACAGTCTTTACAGCAGGTAAAGCATAGGGAAATTTTTTCACCTATATGCTATTTGTATCATTCTTCCACTACTTTAAGGTCTCTGAAGACTTAAAAGAATTTCAAGGTCTCAAGTACAACAGTAAATAAGCTATCATAGTTGTGTTTTATCCAGGATCAGAATGAAATGTAGTGTGAAAAAGGTGACTGAAAAAGGTGAATGAAATGCAGCCACTACTTTTCTCTCCAAAAAGTCCTCCGCTTTCCAACGCAGAAGCAGCAGGAGCAGGATTTTATGACCCTTGACCCCCACCTTTCCCTGGAGTTCCTTCTTTTATCCTGGTGGCTTTTTACCACAGCTTTCTGGGGCTTTAAACAATCTTCTCTGCTTCTAAAAAGCTGTAATGTAGTCATTATTCCTCCTTACTTCCCACCCTTCTTATTCTTATCTCCCTTGTCCACCTTATCCATCCAGTGTTTTCTGGAGGTTTCAAGTCATTCCTTTCTAAAAAAGCCTCATTTGTAACTTCCCAACAAGAGGCTTGTGGGTTTTTTTCCTGTTCTTCACTAGAAATCTGTATTAGATATTTAAGCTCTCTGTGATGGTGATGTCTCCTTTCAGGAATGCTGCCTGGCAAAAGGAAGGATGATACCATAGGTGGATAAGAGACATTATGAATATTACAAATATTTACAGGTGCTGAGGATGTAGTTGCACTCAAAATACCATTCCACATTTTAGAGAATAATTTTCCAGCTTTAGTCATACACATTAAGCTTCAAACTTCTTCACTAGTCCAGCATGAGAGACAGGTTATTTGTGAGGACAGTTGGCCACATAGCAAAAGAGGGGGTTGGCAAAGGTGTTTTATTGAGCAAGGTTGATTCTGCTGGTTTTGTGGTGACAGTGCATAGTGCACAGGCTCACAGGACTAAGACCAATAGTTCTTTGTGCTGATTTGCTATGAAGCTATTAAAAAGAAATTAACATAATTGGTTTAAGACTTCACTAAAATTAGTGTGACTTCAAAGGGAAAAACAAAGCTGTTTTGGTTTGGAGAAGATTTATTTTTCTAATTTGAACCATTTTGTTAACCCTAAATTGAAATGGAAAAAAAAAAAAAGTGTATCCTGTTTTCATACTTTTCCTTTCATTTCATAGATATCAGGGATCAAATTTGGAGCTGAGAAATACCCTCACGGGAAACAAATGAAGTGACAGAAGAGTGGGAGGATAAGAGTTGTTATCCAAAATGTTCCTGACACCATCACACCCCTTCAAATGTTTGTTAAATAATATATTATTAGTGCATACAGCCTGAGAAAACGTCATTCTGAGCAGATGCTGCAGAGAAAGCAAATGTGATCAGGGTGATAAGGCAACAGGCTGGGCTCTAACCACCATCCTGTAGCAAAACCTGTTCAGCCTCAGCTTCCCTTATAAATAATTTATCACTTTCCATCTGCAGCCTCAGTATATCAGAGTTCCAAGTGCAGCTTTATGAGGAGCACCAGCTCAGCAAAGACTTCTGATGCCCTTTGCAACAATTGTCAGTGCACTTTCCTGCCATCTTTAATTTGCTCTGGCAGGCTGTCATGTTATAGTTCAAGATGGCCAAAACTTTAGACACCCAAAGTCCTTGATGACCTTAATATCTGGTCTGAGGCAAATACCAGTGATGATCAGCATCTGGCTCATGTGCTTGTCTCCATAAAATTCGTCGTTCTGGATGCTGTATGTGAAATACTAAAGCTGACTCTGAAAAGACATCAGTCTGAGGTGTGAAATTTGCCCACTCACTACAAAAAGGCACCTGCTTTACTGCATATTACAGATTTTTTAGAAGTTTAGACAAGAATAAGGGTTTAGACCCTCTAACAACAGCAGTAAAACTGTGCCAGACACACAGATCTCAGCATCTTCAAGTGGGTCTGTTTGGATCAGAGACAATAAACATAGGGAGTACAAATGTTCCCAGTAGATGGATCCCAGCTATAAAACAGGTTTGCCCTAAACATTTAGACTTTTGTGCAGGTGAACTTAGAGTTCAATTGTTGGTGAGAGCTGAAATTTTCAACAGCAAAGAGGATGAGAGTCTTTCACTATCAGCTGTGGTATATGAGGGGTGAGAGAAAGGGTTAGAGGTTGTCTTTAGGCAGGTGGATGCAATTTTTTTTTTTTTTAACTTTTCTACAGCTTTGTAGATGTACCTGGTTTGGTTTAGTAAATATATCCTATTTAATTTTCCTCTGGCTTGAATTAAGTATGATTTTTGGGGTGATTGTAATTGGCTACAAGATGGTACTTAATACCTCCAGCTGTGGTGCTTGGGGTCTGGGAGTTACCCAGCTCCTGTGTCCATCCAAAGAATACACATTTGAACTGCACAAGGTATTTTGGGAAATGGAAATTTGGTGTCCTTGGAGAGTTTCTTCCAGTGAGTATTGACAACCTGAAGAATATTCTGATGTTTAGCAAGACAGTGAGAAGAACATCTAAACCAGTAGTTTCAAGGTTTTGATTTTGTGTTAAGTAGAGGCCAGGAAAGCCTAGGCAGGTAACTGAGGACCTGTTCTTCAAAATTACATGGTCAATCTAAACAAATCTAGGGATTTGAATGTAGAATCTCATAGATTTCTTCCAGAAATCTTCATTAGAACTTTCTAGTCTGACTAGAAAGTCTGGAGTGGGTCGGCCCACAGTATCTATGTCAGCTAAAGATGGGATTTTGTTGTCAACGTCAGCATATCAGTAAAATCCCTATTATACATCTTAAAGAATTAGTGGTTTAGTACTTTTTGTTACTGTTACATGTGGTTTGGTGGTTTGTGACAGCTCCTGACCAGAATATACTGATGCACACCTTCTTGCTGGTGCTGAGAGGGAAGAATTTGAATCACTTCACTGCTGATACCTCCCCACCTCAGATCTATCCCACCTTCCTGACACTTCTTCTTTGTCCAGCTAGCTCCCATCACAGTACTTCCTTCTGAACTCTGTTTCTACAACATTATCTCAGATTTTCAGGCTCATACTTAAAGTAGACCTCAAGCCAGACCTCTATTGCCCTTAGGTATGAAACAGTGACGCCCTGTGTTGGCTGGAAGTTTAACTAGTGCTCTGGATAATATCCTAAAGAAAGTTCTTGGCACTTGCTTTTAGTCACATTTTTGTAACAGATCAAATTCTTATATCCATAAAAGCTTCTTTATTCCTTCCCCTTCCTTCTCTTGTGTGACAGTGTAACAGTCAAACACCTTTAGGCAGAAAATGCTTTCATATGCACTTGACAATAATAGAGGTTTTATCTCATTAGAAAGAATAAAATGTCAGTAGATACAATGGAGAGCAAAATATGATTTAATAGCTTAAATCAAAGTTCAGTGATGCCAGTGAAAACATCCCTGTGGAAAGACTGCAAGGGAAAAGCCAAGTAGATATGAAGGCCATCAAATCAAAAGGTCCCAGATATCAAATTTAGGTGATTTCTCTGAAAACAGCTTAGCATGAAGTTAAATACACCTCCACACATAAACAAACATGCCCACAGTCTTACATAAGCTTGGGTTTGGTCCAAAAACAGGGAAAATGAGAAGAATGTTAGAATGGTCCTTTTGCCTTTTTTTTAGAATTTTTATTTATCTTTCTTTACATCTGTGCTTCTTCCTGATAAGTTTTCCTTTTTATTGCTTGTTGATGTGCAACTTTTCTGCCTGAGATCATCCACAGAGAACATAAAAGAAGGTGGTTTTTTTTGATCCTGACTTCAGAGGAAAAGTCAACAACATATTGAGAAAGAAAGTTAAGCATCACATGAGCAGAAGGGAGAGAGCAGGCTGGTGTTTGTGCTCTGCACAGTGACCATTGTCTCTCAACACTATTCCTTGGGCATGGTACAAACATGGAGCAATTCAGTCATGCATTGAAAAAAGCTCCACTTTCTGCTAAGCATTCTGACAATATAACAATACACTGTGGTAGTAAGTAGCAGTACATTGTGCTGCTAAGGGCTGTTCAGGATTAACAGTAAGGTTTAGGTCATTTTCCCACAGCCAAGTACAAGTTTACTTGTTATTCCACAATCACTTGTCAGAGCTGTCACTTGCCCTGTCACTTTTGATTGCCTCTCTATCAGTCCCAGAGTTGTTTCACATGACCCCAGGGGAGGAAGCCTGGTACAAAAATATCAATGGCTTCACAAGGAACCTAAAATGCCAATCACTTTGTGGTACATATTCTCCATAATCTCAGATTAAAAGACACAAATTTAAAAAGAGCCTGTGTACCTCAAATAATGCGAGAATCCATCAGCTTTTATAGCACAATTATTGTGAAAACACTGGTGGATTTTTTCCCAAACATTTAGCAATTTTACTGGTAGCTGCCCCTAATTGAAAAATTTTATATTCCATCTGTTTGCTATTCAGCCTGAGAGAGAGAGAGGAAATCACTGCCAAGACAGTGCAGCATTCAATCTTTCCTCCCAAAATAGTTGTAATACACTGAATACTTCTCCACAGCCTTCTCTACAAGCATAATTTTTCTTTCAGTTGTGAAAACCTTGTACATCATTGCATTGCTCTTCATGTGCACTTCAGATAATAAAGTTTGTGGGGTTTGTGTACTTTACCAACTATTAGTGCCACCTTTTATTTCTTTTATCTCATTTTTACCTTTCTTGGAAGCCAAGGATGTTCCCCCTACAAAGGGGAGCACATCTGAGCACTGCCCAAAATCTCTCCTCTATAGCAGTGACAGTTTGATGTGGGTACCTAGGAGAGTCTTTCTTATTCTGAGGAAACTTGCTCTGTTCCTCTTGCAAATTTAACATTTTAAGTGTCTTCTCATATCTATCATCAGCCCCTCATGGGCTTTCACATCTTGTAACTGCATTTTGTTGAGATGCATATTTGACCATTTCCACCTGTCTTCTAGTGGTGTTTACAACAGTGGGGACTCAAGGGAATTAAATGCCAATTCACAGCCTTGTTGCAAAATTCTCTAGAGAGCTGCATTTTCTTCTGGGATAATAGTTCTTGAGATCCTCCACAGTGTGAATCTGAAAGTTCTTCAACTTTTCTCTGAGTATCATTTCTTAGTGCTGCACTTCTTCCATTGTCATGTCTGCTACTGATGGAATTAAGTGCAGCAAGGTATGACAGCATCTTGACATCAGAAATTGCACAGAGATGTTCAATAATATCTTTTGTGGTAGTGTTTCTAGGTAGGAATAGTCTGCCACGGATTTTCTCTGATGCTTACAGTTTTCTTTCACAATGTCTTATTTATTTCAACTGCTAATTCAGTGTTGATATTTGTCTGGCTGCAGGGAGGTGTGATATGCTGTGAGTGAATTCTCATTGCTGAGTAAATTGTACTGTCTGGCTACCAGTAAACTGCAGTTTTTTCTCTGAAAAAGAATGGGCTGGGATAGCAATCCTTGTGGAAAATCCCCTCTGCTCTGCCTGTGATGACTGTTCTGACACTGTTGCAGAAACCAGAGTAAGAGTTTGCAACACTCAGGCAGTGAAAGAAGTAATTAGTCACAATATTTGCTTCTGCTTTGTTCTGTGATCTGTGGGTGCACAGTGCCTGGATATTACATCTTCCTTCTGATTTCTCCAGCTTTTATGAAACCTGGAGAAAATCATGAAAACTACTGGAGGAACTAGAGTTTATATGGAAGTAGAATCTGTCTATCCTCCTCATGGCTCTGAGGACAATCTTTGTCC
Source organism: Sterrhoptilus dennistouni (assembly GCA_013397095.1). Taxonomy (NCBI): domain Eukaryota; kingdom Metazoa; phylum Chordata; class Aves; order Passeriformes; family Zosteropidae; genus Sterrhoptilus; species Sterrhoptilus dennistouni. The sequence goes on from VWZU01010907.1 coordinate 1,650,069, forward strand.
AAGCCCCACTCAATTCCCATGCAGGGTCTCACCCATATATACAGAAGCAGTTACAGTTGGCATTGCTGCTTTCCAGGTCTGTGCTACACATTAGATTGTGAGAAAGTAACAATATCTACATTTCCTCCTTGCTCAACCATCACTTAAACCACTCAGACTGTGTATGCTGCCTAAAATGAAAACCATAGGGAAGTGAGAATGTTTTTTCCTTTCTTTTACCTGCTTGACTGCCTAGTTAGTCCTCGTCCAGAGTGAGGGTTCAGCTTTTGGTTGGCAGTGAGGATCCCAAATATCATTCTACAGTAGCTGAAAAAACAATCTGGTCTGTTGGAATTTTAGCTTTTCTACCCTGCTAATTAATTCTAGTAGAGTGAACAAGACAGTGGAGAGGTTATGTGCCACATGCTGCCCCTACTGTTTCCAGTTCCAGGCCCCAGCATTGTCATCTTCAACTCTGTGCAGGAAACACAAATGCTCTTATCAAAATCTAATCCCATATGATCTGCTCAGATATCTATAACTATATATATGTATATATATATATATATGTATATATATATGTACACCAGTGCTATCCAAGGTATGGTGGGGCAATCACTCTCCTTATGAAACCACTTCCAATGATCAGTTCTTGCCAGTGTCTGTCTCTGGTTCCAAACATCCCAGGTTTTTCATCCCAGACTGAAGAGACACTTCTTCAGTCTGAGACAGGCACTGGTCTAATTTAATTCTCTTTAATTCCAGACAAATATACAGCTTCCTTACACTGCAGTAGATACACTTCCATTTATTCAGCTTGTGAAATCATTAATAGTTTTAAAAGGGATTTTTTGCTTCCATTAATTTACATTGGACCATTATTGCAAACAGATATTGCTTTAAGTGAAGAGCATCATAAAGGAACCCTGCAAGGCAGGTAAAACTTTTCTGGTAACCAGTTAACAGCTCTGTTGAAAAATTTCACAGTGTACTTTTTGAGCTCAGCATTTTTCCATTTTCTGTCATTTTCTATTTCTTCCTGAATAGCCTGTCCCAGATTTAGTGCTGATAAGCTGATGAATCCATGAGTTTTAGTTAACAGAATCAGCAGAAATTTTAGCCTTCATCTTTTCTTTGGCATTCTGCTCTGATTTTGCACTACCATAGTAATTTTATAATTTGTCACACTATATATTAATGTAACTTTTCTTGATTTCCATATGGCTCTTTTCTCTCATCAGAGCTGAGGTATTCCTTGTACTGGGTTCATAACTGAGGTCTCTAACACTGAGTTGTATCTGGTGCTGGGTTTCCCTCTCCTCCTGGTGTCAGCTGCACAAAGAAAGATAGCTTGTTTTGTTATTTTTCTTTGCATAAATGTAATTAATTTTAAGGAGAAATTATTACCTTAAAAGTACTGTTTACTTTCTCCTTATAATATATTTATTTAGTTAGGCTTTAATATAAAAAAAAAATAGCAAAATAATATTTGCAAGTGAAATATGTAGGGTATTTCTTGCACTATTTCCTATATCCTCTTTTACATTCTGGTGCTCCTATGGGTTTCTGCTGCTGTTATGTATTAGCCTCATTTCAGGTTTCCACTCTGAGGCCAGGTAAATGCCTGTCCATTTTTACTAGTAATTTGAAATATGAGTTCTGTTCCTACTCTTGTACACCCTTGGGGGCTTAGAAAAGATGATTTTAGCTCCCCTAACATTTGTACTAAAACTTTTTCTTTGTTTGTTCTATTAAACACTCTGAAATATGTTGATATATTTAGATCTTCTTCCATTTTCATAGATTCAATATTTTGCATTCATGTGATGCCTTGTGGATTGGCAAATGCTTTTGGAAATTTCCTAATTACCTGAATTTAAGCATACCTCAGACTTATCCTATTAGAATATTTCTGGTCCTTATTATACTTCTGTGGGTCTGGTAACATTCTTGTAATTTTATAATTACAATCAAAAGAAGATTTGAGTTTAAAGGATTGATTTCAGTGTGGTTAAAGATAAAAATTTTGTAGGCTGCTATCATTAATATTTTCATTGTGTCGGAGGAAATTATCTTCTTAGTTTTTTTTAACTCCTGGATTCTGATCTTCCATCATGCTAGCATCATATTTAGAATTTAACAAAGGTGAAAAGAAATCAGGTCTGATAGTCTTTCCATTCCTTCTTCCTTGCATGGTTCTGTGTCTCCTACATGGCACTTTTTAGAGAACTGTTCTCTAAGGATATGGTTGCAATGACTGTCCATAAACACTGTGTCAGCGTGCATTAATCTTAAATAAATAATAAAATAATAAAAATGAGGCCATCACTTCTCACATGAGTTGTGTAAGGCTGCACTGCAGACCCCAGCTGCCTCCTGAGGTCCTGACTGTTCCCCAGAGACCTCTCATCCACCCCTGGGATGTGCAACAAGCTCTCAGCATGTGCCCTGGTCAGAGACAGGAGAAGCTGTCCCACATGCCAGGGGAAGAACAGGCAGCCCTTGATTTGAGCAGTTTCAACATCAGGATTCTGGTGGAACAAAGCTGCCTGTGCCCACAGATGAGGCTTGGTTTTTTTCTTTCAGGAAAATGTAAAGGCAGGGACACTAAAGCAGGCATGACTGCTCACAACAGGGCTGATTGATGGAAATCTCACTGCTCCTTCCCCTCCCCAAGGTTCCCAGTGGAGCAGTGGTTTGTCCCATCCCAAACCACTGTTCTCTGGATGGTGCTGGTCTATCTGACCATGGAAATGACGCTGGGGCAAAGGTGCTTCTCCCTTTGCAGCTTTTTATCCTGTTCTGGAGGAATGGATTCTGTGAAATTGAACAGACTTCACTGACTGGTTTACAACCAGTCTTTATTCTCAAGCTTTCCTCTAAAACAGAGAGGAAGAGAACTTTCCTTTTCCTTTAATGGGAGCTGTAAATACTGTATTGTCACAAACCTAAGGTGTTTATGCCTCAAGTTTATAGTTCTGGGCCAAAATCTATGCTTTAATCCAGCTCTGACTCATGGAAATATCCCAGAGGAGAATTAAATTCCTTTGCTGCTTAACACCTCTATTTTTATTTATTTCCTAATTCTTTTCAATGAAAGATGATGAAACAGGACTATAATGACATCACTATTTTTTCTAGTCAAGGAATTAGTAACGCTATTTTTTTTTAACCTACATAAACACCCTTGAGACATTTTTTCATATATACCTGCCTTTCAGAGAGCTGATGGATAATATAGTATCCTACCTAGTGGTTTTAAATATTGACAAGGCAGGCAAAATACATGCAATAATTAGTCTGCCTTCAGCCTAACTATTGGTTTTGGGGTTTAATTGAAACCCAAAACCTAGAAGCAGGAAGAAATTTGGTCTCAGAGTTTAATGACAATACAATAGAGACTCCTGGATACAAATTCAACTGCAATAAGAGATTTATATTTTAAAAAACCCTTTGTAAGTGTTGCCCTGTTTTCCTAAAATCCTTGCTCTAAGTGACGTGACTTCTATGGGAATGGAGAGCTTAAGTTGCTCAAACATTAAACTAGTTACCTTCTCAATGAAGGAAGAACAAAAATGGTAAAGGAGTGGGAATGGATAATGGGAAAGGTTTGAAAGCCTGTTATGCAGAGGGTTAGAATGGAAAATATCAAATTTTATTCTGGTCAGATATCATGGTTTAATCCCAGCTGGCAACTGAGCACTACACAGTCTCTCACTCACTCCTCCCCTGCAGGAAGATGAGGAGAAGAGAGGTGGAAGTCTAAAAGTGAGAAAACTTGAGGCGTTGAGAGAACAGCAGTTTAATAATTGAAATTTTTTTTCTTAATATTAATACAATATTTTTAATAATAAATTCTAACAAAAAGGAAAGCCATAAAGCCAAAGACATTAATTACCTGAAAGACAAGTGATGCAAATAAAAACAGCTGGACATGACTGACCAACCCATGCCCAGCCAGTCCCCCAGCAGTGGCCCCTGGTACCAAACTTTGCCCACCTATTACTGCTGAGCATGATGCCAGTATGGAATATCCCTTGGGTCAGTGGGGGTCAGCTCTCCTGGCTGTGTCCCCTCCCAACTCCTTGTGCACCTCCTCTCTGGTGGGGTGGGGTGAGGAGCAGAAAAGAAAAGCCCTTGGGTATAAGCCCTGCTCAGCAATAACTGAAACATCTCGGTTTGATCAACACTCTTTCCAGCAAAGGCTCAAATTAATGAAGAAGATTAATTTCACCCCAGTCAAAACCAGCACATCAGAGACTCGAAAATGTGTGATTCCAGAAATGTGCTTTCATTGTCAGATAATATAAAAGTTTTTCATTACAGCTGCTTAAATATTTGAACTCTTTTGAAAGATTTTATGTGTTTAATCCTATCCAAATAATGAATAAAATACTTTTCTCTCTTTTTTTTTTTCTCATCTTTTTTTCCCCCAAGGGATTTGAATTTGGTGTTGAATTTCCTTTCAACTTCAACTCGTTATATCTCATATATGGACCTATATTTCTCTCAGGAGCTTTTTCCTCTTTTCAAGAATTATGTCTGGATCTGGGAGAAACTTCCAGTCAAAATCACTCTTTCTTTCCTTCTTTCTCATTCTTGAGCATTTTTCATATCACTGTCTGTCTTTTTCATCTTTTTGAAGGTTTACTGCCTTCCTTTTGAAGCTGGTTTTGTTCTTTGAACAATGCAAGTATTCATTGCTCCTAATACCTTTTTTCTTCTAAGCTATTCTGTAATTCAGATTGCTTTCAGCACATATTTTATTTAAAATAGTAGTACACAGCTACACTAACTGGTCAAGAAAACAGCTCTCATTCTGCATGTTATTTAGCTATTTTCTTTCATCTTTGCTCCTTATTCCAAGCATTCATATAATCAATGATTGGCAACTTTGTTATTGGCAAATCTCTTTCTGCTTTGGCCTGGTCCCTTGAGTTATTCATCTGTCATTTTAAAGTTATTGTGCTTTTGACTGTTGCCATGAGGTATTAGTCATTTGATGTAATCTTCTGTCTACTTGGGTAGCTAAATTGAATGAGCAGTTTACTTGTTGCATTTGATATAATTCTGATGATGCTGTCAAAATCATCTTGATTTTGCAATCAAAGTTGCTATCATTGACATATCTTTGCCTGCTAGTTCTGATGTGGAAGATTCACAATGAGGAAACACCTCCTCAATCTCCTTCCTCACAATCCTTTTTTTAAAGTTGTCTTTTCTTCTTGTTTCTGGCTTTGTGCTCCTGCTTCTGATGCTGGTCAGCTTCTCCAGGTCCCTTCTGGATCCATGTCCCATGTCCTCTTGCAGTGTTACTGGCACTTCAATACTAACACCTTTTCTTTTACTGACTGTGTTGTCATCTCTTTACCTGCAATTCCCCTCTGCTCCCAGTGGAAGTCAATGGAAGCAACATTTTAGAGTCAATGCTTTCTGGTGGTTTTCCAAAGGCTCCAGGTCACACTCAGCCTCCCACCTGGATTTTGTCAGGAAATTCTCTGAAGATTTGGAGGAAGAAAGGCCAGCAACTCTCTCAAAGGCAGGTGATAAGTGTCTCAAGGATGTTTGACAGTTTGAAAGGGAGTCTGACCAATGGGATTTTTATCTCTTTTACATTGTCAAATGTTGCTGGAAAATATAAGGAATTTGAGGCTGAGGGAATTGCTAGTAAAGTTAAATTATTTTATCAATCTGGGCTGCATATCCAGTGCCATGGGTCTCTAAGACAAACATAATACTAACAGCCACTATTCACAACCATGGCTCTTACCCAAGAGTGACATGCACCTGCATATTCACACATATGTACCTGCTATATCGACAATCACATTATACGCCAAAGTTTGATTTGACACCTAACTTTAGATCCTATATGTTGTCTGACACTTTTTGCAAAAAACATTTTTGCATACAGCAGATAAGAGCAAACTGCATTAAGCAATGAAAAATCCAAGTATGAATCTCACTTTTTATATTTCTTTATTATTTTGGTTTTTATTTATTAGTTATGGAAATACTACAGGTTAATAAGAAATGTGGCTTTTCCTAGACTAGATCCCACCTTCACTAAATAACAACCTTTTAAAAGAGAGAATTTTAAGACGGTGCTGGAGGTACTTTTCTTCTGCTTTTCCACATTAAGAGTACAAGGCATAGGAACAAACAGGAATACAGATGGTTCATTGACATGAATTGCAGTTCATAAGCTGTCTGCAGGCAGATGCCCCAAATCGTAGCAGTGCCACAGTGGGGACCTTGGTGTCTGTGCACGTCAGAGACTCCAGAGTAGCTGTCACCACCATGGTAAGACAGATCCTCTGACAAATAAGTTCTTTCAGGGACAATACAAATCTGATTCTGAGTGACTCAGAGACCCATTTAAGCACCAAAACATCTTCTTTTAACTTTGAGTGAGGGTGACAGACTCACTTATGATGTCATGATTGCAGAGTTGCCAGTAGAACCCAGTCACTTTCATGCAATTTGGTGAGAAAGAAGAATCCCTGGTCAGGAGATATTTTTCACCCTTAAGAAAATGGCATCTCTAGATGGCAATATAGAATATGGCTTTGTTTGCATTCCCCAAATAAATCTGATGAGGTGCTTTCTTCTCTGTGGATGATATAGGGAGTCTTGTGAGCTTAGTCCTAACTTGGGCAGCCTATTAAACGTACACATTAAAACATACTCTTTGTGAAAATTTCACACAGGGGTATTGCATCCTCAGGTACTGGTAACTGTAAGGAACTACCCATAGTCACTGTCCAGTTTAGAGGTCTGTCCTGGGTTGCAGTGTAGGATGTACACAAAGTATTTATTCTATCACCATCTTCATGAACTGTTAAAACCAGGTGGTGCAGTATTTTCCCCAGCCCCTGCCTTTGGGGTGTCTTCTGCTAATGGCCCATTGACGCCTGGCCCATGACTCACAGGTAACTCCCTCCAGGAGTTATCTCTGTTTAATGGGCCATCAAGGACCCACTTCACAACTCATCATCCCATTGTGAGATGCTCTGCCCAGGGGGAGGAGCCAAGCATTCTCACCTGGATATAATCTGGGATTTAGGACAGTGCAAGCAACACTTACCCACTGGATTCCCAGAGGAGCAGAACTGCCAGACCTTTCTACAGGATCACTGCTTCAGGAAGAGCACCTCACCTGGACTGCTTCCACCATCCTGCTCAGGTTGTATTCTGACTCTGTCAGTGATCCTTTGTGTTATTGCATTTATTTTATTTTATTTTTACCTTTTTACCTTTCTTCTTATTAAATTATATCTCTGACTTGGAGCCTCTCATTCATTTTGCTCTCAAACCACAACAAGCTCTGAGGAGAACAGCACACTTCAGAAACCACTGAGGACATGGCATGAGCACCTCAGTTCTCTCAATCACTGCCTATATTTACTTATTTACTTATCACCATGGTCAAATAATTTTAAAAAATGTATTGAAATCAGAGCATACACAGGTGCATGAATTTATAAAAGCTGACCTACAATATTTTAGTAAATAATGGGCTTTCCACCTTCCCTAATAAAGACCAGTATAGACAAACCTTATAGGCACCATCTGTCACCAATTTTGAAGACTCTCACTTGAACACTTTCCACTGAATCAACATACAAAGAACAAGACAGGAACATTTTCTGGGGAGCATCATGAAGGCCTTAGAAGATCATCTGAAAACCTCTGGGAAACAGAAATTCAGAAGCAGAAGGAAGTGCCAGTTCTTCATATAGTCCTGATGTTCCTCAACACAACTCCCTTGTTTCTATTAGCAGGGGAATAGTTACAGCTTGAACCGAGATGAGGCAAAACCTGCTTCTTTTTCTATTGCAGCATCCATGAAGGTCTTCTCATCTTCCAAATCTCCTACTCTGCTTTCACCTTCCCACTTCTGGTCTATTGTCAAGAGACACAGCTTTTCCAGCTCCCAGGCTGCACTGACTGACCTGATCAAGAGATTGCTTCAAAAGTCCCTGAGAAAGGTTTGAAGACTTCACCTCTTGAGGTTACTTCCAGGTTACTTCAAAATTTCTGTCTAATAGGGTTTTTTTTTAAAAAAAAAATCTTGACATGACTTAGTGAAAGTTAATAATGGTGTGCTCAATTTGGCCTATATATTAAAAGAAAAAAAAAGTTTAATTCAGTGCTCATTTTGAAAAGAACTGCATGTAGAGTTGTGTTTAACTAAAAGTGATTCATTAAAAAACAAAATTATCTGGAAAGTTTAGTTGTAAGCAAGCTTCAGATTAAGATTTTGCTATATTTTTTACAGGATCTGTTTCTTAATCTCAATCACATGGTTCCTCAAAGAATTGCAATGAAAACATTGCAGTTGCCCTAGAGAAAAATTCAGGGGTCTCTGTGCTCAGGGAACAGTTATGAGTACCTGAAAACTGTCATATTAAGCAAATGTTTTTGGCATTACAAATAGCAAGCACTTCATGAAGTAATCATAATGTGGTGACTTCCAAGAGTCAAAAATATCATTGCTTCCCACTACTCGAACCTGAAAATGCTCAATTTACAAACAGAAATTGAAGTCTAGAAAAATGCCCAAAATTCATAAGCAGTTTCTCTGTAAGCACTCTCAGGGAACTCACAACTTCATATTCCCCTTCTTCCCTTTATCCCACCGAGCCACCACTGGGTCCCTCATGAAGTCCACAACCTTTCCTGTCTGACAGGTCTGGGATATTGACCAGACTAACACGCTGCCTTTCTTCTCTCTCTCTCTCTCTCAGACATATCTTAAACACCTTTTTCTTCCTAGAGTTAGTTCTTAATCAGGGCTTTGCAATCCATAGAGATTGATCCTTCCAAAGCCAACTGGGTCAGTCTATTCCTACAGACCTTTTTAAAAGGTAAAACATTTAAAAAAAATTTAAGTAAACAAAATCTTAGTACAGGAAAGTTCCTTTTCTCCACAGCAGAAAAATAAGGTAATGGGAAATAAATAATGATTTTAAGTACCATTGTTGAAGGAAAGGAGAGTAATAGATACACTTAATAGAAACAAATCAAATTAGAGGGAAATTGGCTGTAAATAAATGTAAGATAAAAATTAGAATGAAATATTTATCTTCATTTTTTCTCACCTAGATTTTGAAGATACTAAGGCATAATTCTCAACTACTTGTCTATTGCCTTGCCTCCAATTGTAAGTTTTCTATTATTCATAGTATATATTTAACACTTGGGAGATGCTGATATTCCAGTGTGTTGTAGAAGCAGAAGCTTAGACTTTTACAACAGAAACATCTACATTGTCAATCCCAAGGAGACCCAAACCCATTGAATTCTGCAGATAATCTAACGTGACATGAATCACTCCTACTTTGGTTCTTTAGCAAGCAAATATAATGTAGAAAGTTATCTACCTGAACAAAGCTGGTATCAATAATCTAAAAGGTGGGATTCATGTAATTTTTTTTGTTTGTTTTTTTGCGATACTCAATCACTTGTTCAAAGGTTTCCACTGGCTTCCCCTTTCATCACTGAAGTGAGATTTTTAGTTCTGAAGGCTGAGGTATGTTACAGATACACCCTAGCACTGTACGAACCTCTCTAGAGTGCTGATGCTGAGCTGTATTTCACCTCATGGGTGTTTTCTGTAGAATTTAAGAAAAAAAAACGAAATTAAATGGTCAGTTGTGTTTGTTGAAATATGTAATGTGGAGCTAAGAAATATTTAACTATTAATTTTATGCTAAATAAAAGCATTTTTATAAAAAGCTTACAGTAAGACATTAAATGCCTTTTTTTAAAGGCTAGAGTATTTATTTAGGGTTTTTTTCACTGCAGCTGTACTTAAAATATACCCCACAGATGATGTATAACCTTCAACTCTCCTTTTAAAAGTTCTATGTTGTGAAACACTTGTCAAATTAGTTTGTTTCCAGTTAATTAAAATTAAACATAACCAGACCAAAACATTTTCTAATTTGCAGCTCTCCTCCTTAAATCAATATTTTTGAACAATATGAACTGTGTGGTTTAATTAACAGGGAATAAGACTCTTCAGTTTGGTCCTGTATCACATCTTGTATAAAATAGTGTTTCTAATCCTGCATTAATTTACTCCCCACCATGACTAGCGCAGTTCAAAGGCAAAAATTAATATTTTCAGGGCTTAACTTTGCACAGTTATCTAGGCTCCTATCTTTTAATATTGATTTCCACCCATGCCACAGCTCCCCAAGCAAGAGGATTAAGAAAATAGGACAGTGAGTGCATTACTATCATTGTACACTAATGCATATGGGAAGTTATTGGAGGATAATACAGTACTTTATCTTACCTCAGCCTGCTCCAAAGTACACTCACCCAAGTCACATTTAAATGTCCCACTATGTATGCTATTATCTTGTCCTTGCACAGCCCTTGACAGCAAAAGGAAATGTTTGTGAATTCTGACATCCAGCTGTTACAAAGAGAAGTGAGCTAAGACATGAGAACCAAAGATTTTTTTCCCATTCCTACCCACACAGCTCCTCCAGACCAGCCCTTAAGTGAGTCATCTTGGTGGGGTTGGGATGAGAACAGGGTTACAAAAAGTCACTTTTGCAGATACCAGTGTAAATGCTGGTGCTATGTGCATGTTATTTCTCATTGGTAAGACACTGATTGTTGGGAAAGATGGGACAGGAAGGGCTTGTGGAGATGATTGTCTGGCAAGAAATACTGGAGATGTAAAACTTGTGAGTGAAATAGAAATAAAAGCCAGCTTTGAGATGTGATCATGGGAGGCAGGAAGACAGTGATTAGCTGGAGTTAGATTGAAGGACAGAAAACAAAAAGCCCCAAGAGTGCAGCTCCTCTCCACCCTGCCAAGGTATCAGAGAAAAGGTAGATAAGAAAAGTAGTCTTTAGAGTTTAGAATATAGGATGATATGGTAATATAGCAGTTCTCGTAGGCTGCATGCAAAGTTTGTAGGTTTTGTATTTCGCACCGGTTGGTCACTGTAAATTAGAATATTCAACACAAAAGGAGAGATAATGTATTGTAACAAGGTCCTCACTCTCTTGCTCTTACCTCTCTCTTACCCCTCTTACCCCTCTTAGCTTTTTTACCTCCCTTACCTCATACCCCCTCTCTCTCCCTCTCTCTTTGGGGCATCCCTTCAGCCGAGGCTGGTGGCTGAAGGCAAAACCCTCTTTACCCACGAGCCTTGCAGTAAAACCACGTGTTTCTAGAATATCTCAGGTCTGCAAAGTTCCTTCTCCCTGCCGTCCACAGATGCCCCTACAACTGATGTCCTGCATCTGCAGGTGCTGTGGTGGCAGCAGAACAGGTGTGCCTTTTGGAATGCCCAGCAGTCCTGTTCCATGACCAGTCACAATTTTTGGAAAAAAAAAATTGCGAATTTCCCTTGGATCGGTAATGCAGTGATGACAGATTTCCATCCTATTGCCACTGGATCAGTTAAAGCACACGGTGTATGTGAGGCACTAGGGTAAGACACACAGCAACTGGCTCCTCTCAAGATTTTCTCTCTGAAACACTGTTTTCACAAAGTTCATCCTTGTCTGGGAAAATGGGTAAACTCCATGTTATCATGTTAACATGCAACCCAACAGATGTGTTATTGGTGGAAGTAGGCAAAAAAGATGGAGTTAAGGGGATGGAGCACAATGAAATCTGGTTCACAGCAGAAAAATAACGACTATGTTTGTTCTATGTTTACACTCTCATTGTTAGTGACACATCTTGCTGCTGCCACCTGTGTGGAGTGGAGTTCAGATGGTCAATCTCATTAAATTTATCTACAGTTCCTTAAAATCCTTCTTCCTAGAATTAGGAAGATAATTAAGCATTAGTGAAATGCTTAATTAAAGACAAGTTCTCATTATTGTTTGATTCTTTGAAGTTGTTTTACTGGAATATATCTCTGCTAATAATTACAAAATTAACTTTTATGCTGGTATGCTCCATTAAAAAAACTGATACAGAACTATAACCTCTTTGCCCAACAAATGGATTCTGCACATTCTATTACATTACAGAAAGAGAAAAATATTTATTTAGAAAAAAACAAAACCAAAACCAAAACAAAACAAAAAAACAAAACAAAACAGTTGCAAAGTTGGTTAGCAATGGACATTAAGCCTGAATATTTTTGATTTTATATTTGGACATATGACCAATGTGGCATCCTAACAGAAATGAAGAATGTAAGTGATTGTCCATTTACACATTCTTAATTCATATAAAAATGGAGATTTTTTTTTTCACTGATACTTTGGGCTAAGTAACATCACAATGGATAATAGGTGCAAAAAGAGACAGTTATGTTGCAGTTAATCATTGGCATCATTTGCTGTGCCACAGTTATTATCTTGTCTGATTTCAGGTTCCTATTACAGAAATGTCTGGCTTAACCTTTGTGTTGTATCTGCCAGACCCTTGAAGATGTCTCAGATACCACGAGTCACTTTCAAGTAGTGCCAAGTACTTAAATGCAGTTGAATTGAGTCCTTACCAACAGCTGCAAAAGCACAAGTGGCACATAGTAATTTAGTACACCAAACCTGACTAAATTTTCAGAAAATTAGAGGAAGCTCTTTAAGTTAAATGAAAGTCCCATTATTTTCAGTACTTCTGCTTTGTTAAGCAACAGATTCTTTTTCTGAATTAAAAGAAAATACTGCAAAGAATGTATAATTTTTAAGCATCCTCAAAAATTAATACAGGTTGGTAATTTCTGAAGCTTTTACTGAAGACTTTGGTCTTTTCAAGTATCCTCCTTGGATACTTCATCTATTTTTAAATCACTCTAATGCATTTTCTCCAAAGGAAAAGATGACCTTTTTGTCATCTGCACTTAACCACAGCATGCAGGAGGTTGGACCTGATAATAACCACATAAAAATAAGCATATTGTGTCAGAACTGTGATACAGTTCTTCCACAACTTTATCTCTGACAGTGGCCAACAGTTACTATCTGGGAAGTGGAATTATGCAGCAAATACTAATACTTCCCAAAAATACTCTCCTTGCCTCCAGCATTTTATAGAATCATAGGTCCATTTAGATGACTCAATGACTTCCAGAAACAGGCAGCTGTCCTTGTAAATAGCAGCCTGGGAAGATTCTCCATCCTGTATGAAATCTGCTCTCTTCATTTTTTATTTTTTTTTTCAATTTGCCCCTTTCTAGTTTCCTTGAGGTTCATTTGTATTAGTCAGTTTGGCTTTGTACCGGAAAAGACAACAAATAGGTCTCAGTAATACTCTCCTGAAATGTCTGTTTGCAGGTTGAAAAGGCCTGCCCTACATAGGATGCAGAACCTGTTCCAGACCTTTCATCACCCTTTTTCCTGTTCTAAAACTGTTTATATATATATATATTTTTTTTTCTTTTTTTTTTATTTAAAGGGGTGCTGAGACTATCATACCCTACAGGTGGGAACATACTGTGGACCTGTGCTGTGGTGTAGTTATGTTCTTTAACTTATTTTTTCCCCATAAGTTGAATATTCCACTTCCTTTATTCACACTGCTTATCAGCAAGTTAATGTTTTGATAGAATTATGTACTGTAACCCCAGGTATTGTTCTTAATGGCAACAGTCCAATCAAAACCAATCATTTTCTATATAAAGTTTGGACTGTTACTGCTTGAGCATCACTTAAATTTTACCTGTACTGAATGTCATCTATCTTTTTATTACTTCATTATTCAGTGTTGTAATATCTTCCAGAAGCCATCAGCCTCCCTATCTTCCTTACCATAAATTACTTGGTGCCATTAGCAAACTTTTGCCTCATTATTCACATCCCTTTCTCAGGATAGACACTGGGGAGCTCCACCACCGACCTACCTATGCTGTAAATCTGCTTCCTGCTATCCTTGTTTTCCTAACAGTTAACAAATAATTTCAACCAGAAAAGGAGGTCCCATTTTATACTGCAGCAGCTCTATTTTGGGAAGATTACTTCATGTCTTTCTTTGGCTTTTCATTTAATATCTTTTGGAAGTCGAGAAAAATATACTAACAGGTCCAGACAAATTTACTATTATTATTATTATTATTATTAAGTCCACGTATTTTTTGGTCCTTCAAAGTACCCCTGCAGGAGTGCAAGGGTTGAATTCTTTTCCAAAGGATACCTTGGCATACACCCATTATTTATCCATCAATTCTACTCCTCATTAAAGGTACTACTGAGTCTCCCACCATTACTCTACATTTCCTGAAGTCTCCTTTCAAAGATCTATTGGTTTCATGTTAATCAACTTCCAATTCCCTGGAGCTTTTGCACAAGTGTATTGATCATATCTATCCCATTCAATTTGATTTATAATGATCACATCACTCTTCTTATAGATGAAAATTCATGTAATATTTTTGTTATATAAAGACTATAGAGTTATACAAGATACGATCAGTCATTAGATTCTGTTTATTGCTTCACTTTTACAGTAATTACAATACTTCAATAGGAAAAAATCAAAATTCGTCTTTTTAAGATGAAAATGTCCATTAGCATAATCTCTGTGAGACTTCATTTTCAGTTCATTCTCAATTTTTTCTATCTCATGGGCTGCTTTAGATATCCATTAGCATAAAACAGTACTTTCTTTTGTCATTCACTGCTCAATATTTAGCATTTTCTCTTAATCAGAGAGAAAAAATGAAAAAGGATTCCATTCCTATTATTCATAGGAAAAAATCCTATGAATGGGATTTACTACATAAACATAAAAACCTGAAACAAAAAAAGACATTCAAATATGCTTTAATTTCATCTAATGAGCCAGCACATAGCCTACTTAGCAAATAAATGATTTTATAAAAATGAATTTCACAGCTAGATAAGACCAGTTCTATTAAAAGCTATTAAATTGGGCTTTAATTGAATCTCACCTACCATTGTTCTTGCATTGGGAAACAGCACCCAAAAATATGACAACAATAACATTTTTAAATTTAAGATAGAGAACTTATTTTTTTCACCAGTGAAGAACATTTTGCTTTTGAAGATTGGAACTTTTCCAACATAATATTTTTTTGCTCAATGACCTGATATTGACTTTTAATTCAATTTGGTGCTCTTTCAAATACAGAGTTAATATCAAAAGCATGGCCTTTGATCACTATGGAAATACGAGAAAACTCATGCCTCAAATACACTAAATATTATTTTAGAAATCAAATCAGCTTCTGTCTTTGGCAACACTTGCTGAGGAGGCTGGTTTTTCACTACCTCTCTCATCAGAGAAATCAAAAAAATGGAGGGATGTCCAAAAGATATGTGAAAAGCATGGTGTGTAAGGGTCACTTGTTCAGTTACTATTTGTTATCTGGAAAAAAAACAACACTTAATCTGAACTATTGCTTTTGTTTCTCCTAATACATGTAGACCAACAGGCACATTGTAAAAAATTACTAATCCCATCCTAAAATGGCTTTGAGAGAGAAGAGGTGAATTGTTATCTCCTATTCCTCTCCTTCACAGGTTCTAAAAGTGGGCTGGACACTGAACTCTGATAATAAAAGCCTCAAGGAGTCCTACCCAGAGAAGCAGAAAGGATTCACAGTCTGCAAGAACTTTCCTTCACCCTCCAATTTCCCAAACCACTGGTTTTACTAATATGTAAAATCAGACTGGTAGCAAAATATCTTGCTGTAGTGATGTGCTGCTGCAAACAGGGTGCCCCACCCTGTGCCCTCTTCCAGACCAGTGAACTGTCATTATTGCCTCATGTCTGCTCAAGGTCCATATCAGGTAAGGAGGAATCCCACAGGCCTGAGCTGCCAGAATGAATAATTTGTAAAGAGCTATTTAATACTCACAAGAAGAGTGTTTTGATAAAACTATCCTCCTTACAGAAATGGTCATTTGGAGAATAATATCCTCAATTTTACCTTATTCCTGGCTAAGAAACTGTATTTTCAGGGAAAGGGTTTTGGTTTGGTCTGGTTTTCTAAAAGTAAACTTTTAAAAATTATTATTTTAATTTTTATATATATAAGGCAACTGGTTAATTTTTAACACTACAGCAATCTTAAATCTATGGATAATAGTTGAACTAAGTTTCAAAAATTACTTTGGGAATATAATACAACCATAAATTAATGGTCACAATGATAGCTTTTTCCAGTCTGCATTTGAGATAGGAGATTCCTTGTGATGGATGCAATACAGAAAGATGATCTATGTCAGACACACTGAAGTAAGATTATCTGCACTGTGGTCTCCATTCCTTTTTCTAACTCTATGTTAGGATGTTCTTGTTCCTGAGCCCCATCAGATGAGCTCCATGCTGCAGTGGTCTCTAATTTCCCATTTTAAATGTGGCTGTCTCTGTGCCAACCCTTGACAGACTTCCCCCCAAAACAGACATGTCAAAATGGACAACAGACAGAAAACATGACAGAGGGGAAACATCATAGAAATAACAAGGTGCCCTAAGTGAATTTCACATAAAGTCGATTGCTAATTGTAAATTAGGACCATGAAATCTGGACCATCAAATTTGCTGTCACACAAACTCTCACCACAATTACTGGTTCAATCATCATTAGTCCTGCCTCCTTTAATTCCCTCAATACCAACATCTGTCTTAAGAAGCTGATAAATATATGTGATGGGTGATTTTGTGATACTGTATCCACTATCATCTGCTTTATGCCCAGAGATGCCCCTTTAAGGACATTTCCTTCTAATTTGTCTCAAACTGGGACAATATACTATGTGAGAAAGGTGTTTCAGGAGACGAAGTATTTAAGACAGAAAACCAAGACTGAACATAGGGAACTATGTTAATAAACTATCCAGATAGCAAAAGAGATGTAAGGATCTAAAAAGAATTTCACCACTTCCAAAGATGGTTGCATTTTTCTCCAGTTTAGCAACAAGAATTGAAATGCCAAAGATATATAGTATTAGGGTGAGAGGTGAAAAGGATTTAGTGTGAAATGGTGCCAGAATTTTATAGTGTAATGGAACAACCCCCATACTCAAATGTATTTTATTGCAGAATGTCCCAAAGCAAGAAGATGCTGGGTCCCAGTCTCAAAGTTGTCCCAAGTGGAAAAGCAAATGGATCCACAGTGTCTGTGCCTTGTAAGGGAAACTGCTTTTGCAGAGCCTTGGGAAGCAGAAGGGTTGGACCTTTATTATTGGAGCCTGTCCAGAGATGGGCAGCAGAGCTAATAAATATAAGAGAATAAATCATGTGAGAAGTGCCTGAGGGAGCTGGGGATGTTCCACCTGAAGAAAAGGATGTTCAGGGGAGACGTTATTGCTCTCTACAAGCGCCTGAAAAGAGGTTGTAAGCAGATGAGGATTGGTGTCTTCTCCCAGGCAGCTGAGGACAGAACAAGAGGAGATGGACTGAAGCATCCCTGGGGAATGTTCGGGTTGAACGTCAGGAGGAATTTCTTCACTGAAAGAGTTGTAAAACTTTGGATGCACTGCCCAGGAAAGTGTAAAGTCACCATCCCTAGGAGTGTTTAAGAATTGACTGGATGAGGCACTTGGTGCCGTGGTTTAATTGAGGTGTTTGGTCAAAGTTTGGACTCAATGACCTTAGAGATCTTTTCCAGTCTTAATCATCCTATGATTCTACTAATTCCTTTGCAGATTTAAGCCAGTTCCTAATGGTACATTGGTCCTATTTCATGCTGAACTCAATTGTTAAAACAATTTATGACTGTAAAATCTCACCTGAGCCAACACAGCAATATATTGTCCTGGAAACTTGACTCTATCCAGTCACTAATAACTTTCTTCACATGCCATATTTTTCCAGATCAAATCATGCTACAAGTTTCCCATCTGACAGTAATATCAACAAAATTTATGAAGCACAGTTTCATTAATGGTATGCCAATGTTTAATCTGAGTACCATTTAATGAAAGTAACATTTGAAACTATTACAAAATTATTATCTAAAACATTAAATGTCGTAAGAATTATATCTTGTATATCTTTAATAGCATCTAGAAATATGAGCTATATCTATATATATTATAATATAAAATTATGTTTGCTTTTTGTATTTTATAACACTGTATAATTTTATATAATAATTTAATTACTTGAAAACTTGAAATGTTTTCTCACAGTGATACCTTTAGTTGAAGTATGTCAGTTAATTTTCATAAAACAAGAAGTTACCTCCATTTTTAAAATTGTACTTACAATTTTAACAAAATTATCTTTTACTTACTTGTTTTTCTCCATCTTTATCTTGGCTATATAGTGACTAGTAAAAATAAGCAAGTAGATTGCTAATAATGTTCAGAGGTGAAAATATGACTTTTATGAGACCCTCTGTATTAAAAATGTGCCCATCAAATACTCAGAGATGTCAGATAAACATCTGGGCTTTTGGATGATAAAACACTGAAATTATTATTATTTTTTTTACCAGTGGTAGTCATTAGAATGGCTAGCTGACTTTTTTTGTTGAAACTGAAGAAAGAAAAATTTTGTTACATTCATACATTTTTTAAAGTATGTACTCTGGGTGGAAAAGAATTTTTTTTGTTCTTCTTTGGATAATGTTTTTTAATTTAAAAATTAATCTATTCAGAAGGAATCTGAATATTGGTGAGCAGAATACACAATTTGGATTAAAACCTTGCCAATCTGCTCCCTGGTGTCATAGCTTATTTGCTTCCCTTCCTTTATTCTCCTTCTATTTTCAGGCTCACTGACCTGTGCCCATCTTTCATATGATACCTCTGACAGTGGGACTCTCCTGACATAATGAAGTAGCTCAATAAGAACAGGAGAAGAAAAGCACAGTATGTGAAGTGGGAATCCTGATCAGGAAAAAATAAATTAAAATTTGCTAAGGGCACAGTGACTGCAAACTGCAAATCCTTTGATATTGGAACTTTTGAGGTTTAGCCAAAGCTTTCGAAATAGTCTTCAGTTGTTTGCTTGCTATTTCTAAAAAATTCAACAGTTTTAAAAAAAGAAAAACACTTTCCAGATGAGTCTTGGTTACTATAATAATTTCTGTGACCAAACAAATACAGAGATACAGTGACAAACAGGAAGACCATACTTTATTTTTGAATTTTCTCACCTGCAGTATGACATAGGGTCCATCACCTCACTCTGCTCTCCATTTTCAACTCCACAATTGTCCTCTGTGTCTGTGCTCTTTTCCCTGGTGTCTATTCAAAGGACCCATGATTCACTTCAGAGAACTGTGAAATTAAGGACTGATCTGAGCTGAGCTCCTGGCCAACACAGGCAATAGCTTTTCACTGTGGAATTCTTCATCATTATTTTTCAAACAAAGAATGAGTCTAGAGATTCAACAAAAAAAAAAGAGAGGTTTTTTCATCATTTCCTGCTCAGTGCTAGCAGTTAAGGCTTCTGTCTAAAATTGTATTGTCTAGTATTATCTTCTATGCACTGATTCTTATTAACTTCTCTGTCCTAGATTAAGGAGGATGGTGGCATCAGAAATATCCACCCCTTACTAGTAATTATGGGCTTTGATTAAATCTGCTACTTACTTCTTTCCTTTAAACAGAATACATTCATGTTTCTAAGTCCTTCACTAAAAGAAAAATTCTCAGACCTCTAATTATCCTCACAAGCCTTTTTCTGAATTTTCCAATCAAAGCATCATTTTTATTGCAGGCTGGGATTTACTGCTGAACACCGTATCCAAAATATTTCTCTCAGGTAACTGTTCTAGTCATGGCAAATTAAAAGGACTGAATGCCCATTTGTAACAGGGCATTTTAATTTTCACTTAAACAATTCACAAGACACCAAAGTTAGTAAAATATGGATATGGCTCAACAAGTTGTCTTGTAGAGAGCTCAAATCCTAAGTACTAAGTGAGAGGAATAAATATTATGGAAAGACAAAATTGTTGCCAGAACTAGGCATACCTGGAATCTAAGCATGATACAGGAGAGGAAAATGAAGCTGCAATATCAGTCCCTATCATTTTTCCACCTAAACATTCCCTGCTAATAGGCAGGCTCATGGTGTAGTGGTTAGAGGGAGAAACAAAGAGTAGGACCCATTTCTTACTCTGTTGCAGAGAGAGTAACCTCTCGTTACCTGTAAGTTACATAAAGCCATTACAGGGTGGTCATTTTATTTACAGGCAAAATGTACTTCTACCTTGTACAAAGAATAACACGTATAAATGCATCTAAAATGTGTAGAGTTGATTTTTTCACTGGGCTGAGAGCCCTTTTGTTAATAATGATATTATGAACTCTCAAGGATGTCTTGTCCAAAAGAGTCCATGGCAGAAAATCTGGAATCTCTTATGGCTGAGGCAGGTATCTCTTATGGCTATTTTCTCCTTGGAAAATAGGTTGCACCACTCAGGGACACAACTACATTCCTAAAACTCAGGAGAAATACTAGAATTCTGATGTCAGGAATATCCAATAGTAGCCAAACTACAAATGTAAGCACAGTCTTTGACTAAAGAAATCTGCCTCTTTTGGAATTCCTTTCTATCATTCTTGAGAATATTTTAGTTCACTGAATGTCATTAGGAAAATATTTGGGCCATTTAATATTCTTCTTGTTGTATTTAGGTAATGACAAAGACATGTTTAACTTTTAAAAAGCTGGTAATCCACAGGCACAAAACCTTCCTTGGTTCCATTAACCCTTATGCCAAAGGCTTGCTCAACAAAAGGCTCTTTTCATGTTACTGGTTTGAAGATTTCCCTGCTGTTTATGGATCTGGTGAAAAATAGATTTTGCTCACTTCAGCATCATTACTGGATTCTATCTATCCATCCATCCATCCATCCATCCATCCATATATCCATCTATCCATCTATGCTACACACACAAAGTGTATAATAATTATCTTGCTATTTATCTTATCAGGTTGAAAGTTATTTTTGTACAAATCAATATCTCAACATGTCAGCAAAAATTTGCATTTCATTCTCTCTCAAGCACTTTCTCTGAATATGCAAATGTTCTAGATGAGATCTGTGGTCTTGATCTGCTTTTGGATTCACAGTGCACGAGTGTGGCTCAGAGGAGTCTTGTACATGAACTACAGTTTTATTTTGGCCAGAAAATTTGCTGTCCCTGCTCTCTAGGGACACCAACTCCCTCCAAAGGAAAGAGGGATTAGCAGGGACAAAGATCTCTGGTGAGTTTACTCAATGGATTTTTATATTCCAACAGTCTTTACTGCATCTGTTAGAGGAGCACCAACATTCACCAAGGGACAGTGGTAGTTATCCTGGAAACCACAGAGCTTTCCTGGGTTTTCTCGGGGTTTAATCTGGTTGTTTCTCACCCGAGATTCCAAAGCTGGCTGGTGGTTCGTGTGGGCACGAAGGGAGTGATTTTCCCTCTTGATCTCTGAAGGATTTAGGGTCTGCTGTCTGACTCTGTGTCTCTGTGTTCTGTGCTGAGCTCGGTGCTCGGCGCGAGAATGATGAGGAGTCTCAAGGTCTTGGTTTTCTTGGTTTCTCGCGTTGTTTATTAGTTCTTATCTTACAATTCTGTGTGTCCAGCCAAGATGTTCACAGCAGGTCGGACGCAAGGCGACTCCCCCCTGTGATGGGAGGTCGCTACCTCTTATACAGATAACTACGTACCCATTGTTTACAATTCTATGCCAATGTCTATCACCTATACTAACAGGGTCATTTCTACTCTGATCCAATCCACTGAAACTACTTTGTGTCCACGTCACTGCAGAAGACGGATGCCAAGGGAGAAGAAGAACAACCCAGGGCACCGCCCTAAAATCACCATCTTGTCCCTTTGCATCTACATTCTAAAAATCCAAAACTACAAAATCTTCTGCATGGTGATAACTACACTACTCTCTATCACACCTTTGTGACTTGCAATTCTTCTCTCTGTTAGATGTTTTTCTCATGGACCAAAATCAAAGATTGTGTCTTCCTGGGCTCTGTGCCAGGCAAAACCCCCTGCACAGACCCCAGACCCTTTTTTTCGGGTCCCAGGCCTCTCTACCGAAGTCTGTGACTTCCCAGGGCGCCCAGAGGGATGCCCTGGACTCCAACAGGGTTTTAGTGAGGAAATACAACTCTTTATTTGCATTTCCTCTGGGCTTTGTTGAAAGGGCATGTTCTTATTCTCCCCACTAAAGGAAATTTGAAATCAGTGAAAGGTTTTTCATCATTAGTGTGTTGTAAATTAATAACAGCTAGAAACTCTGTGACTTGTAAGTGGTGTCTCCACTCAGGTTCTCTCAGTTCTTGTAATCTTTGTTCAGGAAAAGTATTAATTTCTTCAGTTCTAATTATAGCCCTCCTTCATGATTGTCAAAAAAACTATTAACTATTAACTGGTGGAGAACAAAGAAGTTGCTGGAAATTATCAAATCCTTTCACTGCAGTTGATGCAATTATCTTCTGAGGCTCACTAAAACCCAACTTTACAGTATTCAAAGATTTTATCTGTTGTATGACCTGCCCGTTTAGAAATTGAAAGGGCTTGAAATGATGCGACCAGAGGGGGAAAAAATCCTGTTTCTTCAAGGCACACAACATTAAGGGTTAGAAAAATAATTAATTTTCACCACACCACATTGATACAAATTAAAACAAATTAAATTTTTGGGTTTTTTGAAGTGCAATAAAGATAAAAACACATCCACAAACAGCAGAAAGAACCTATGCATTTATCAAACTTCCAAGTGTTTCAGTGGCTCAAGCAGAACTGTATGTTAGAGCAGCAAAGTTCTCCTGGTTTGTACCCATACCCTGATAGCTGTGCTGTGATTTGGCCCAAGAGTACAAACATTTCCATCAGCAAGGCAAGGGATCCCAGTAACTGCCCTTTCTAGAGTGGGGATGACACATTCCTAGCCCTGACTTTCACAGATCTCAAGATGGACATTCCTAAGGTTGATGTAGACTTAAGTGGAAGAAATGTAATACCAAGACTATATCATGCTCCAGTATTTACCTAATCTAACTGTATAAATTAGAACTGGGCTAACTGAACTGAACTATCTATTTCTTGCCTCTTTCTCAGCCTGTCTATATTAACTTTCTTCAATTCAATCAATTCAAGCAAACCCACCCTCTGATCAGCCACTCTGGCAGGGTTGGGTAGTCGTGATCCCACACCACCTGCTGTCTGAGTGGAATGTCTGGTGCTTTGTCACAGTAATTTTTCACTTCATTTCTGAACCTCAGAACAGATGATGTGTTACATTTAATAAATCTATTAAGTGCTTGAATTCTGCGAAATCCTGGTTAGGCTAAGTGGGCTAAACTAGCCTTAAATAGGGTAAGTCAGAAGATTTGAAAAGTTTTGTTTGAAATAGATGTTCTGGTCTGGGTCTGAGCATGTGATTACTCACTGGAATGGCTGTGTCAATGGAAGGTCCTATGTGTATCCATAATATTCTCCTAAATCTTCATCTTAAATAAGAATGTAAAAAACTGTATCTCACAACCAATGCAGACAGAATGGGTAAGAGTGTGAGATTAACATTTAAAGCAGTACAGGTCAGCTAGTTAGACTAAGAAATTTCTAGGACCAGACAATATCAGAAGCATGAGAAACAACTGAGTCATGGCTTTAGATGGGAAAAAATTTAGAAGAAATCACCTAATTGCTAAGCAGACATAAACATAATCTTTGCCTTATTTAGATTGCAAGGAAATTGTGTAATCATATCTTATTACGCTTTTATAGATTAAAATGTTTCAGAATATTGATTGAAGTAAATCAAAGATGGTCCTGGTACTTTGAATACTTTTTTTTTTTGTCCTTGAAGAATGGGACTCTTGAACTTCCTGTCTGAGATATTAAAATATTATTGTAATTCAGTTTCTTGAACTTAGATAAACTAGGAAAGATTTCTGTACTAAAATTAGTTATTCCTTTCCCAGGAATTGTTATTTTCATTTTGTATTCATATTCCTTTACACACAGTTCTTACAAGTAATAACAGCACATGCATTTGCTATGTTACGACTGCATGACATGATTTGTATTTACTGAAATTTCATTAGTTTGCTAAGTAAAGCTATTCTCATCTTGTTTTCACAGAAATCCAATTTCTATGTGGGGTTTTTTTTCCAACCTGTATGTTTTCCCAAGTAATATCGGGAGGTCAATAATGAAAATAGAATAATACAGAAAAAAGCCAAAAGAAAACAAAACCAAAAAAAAAGACAAATGGAACAGATTTGACCCTTCCTTTTGGTGTTGTGGACATTCCTTTACTTTCCTTTACTGGTAACAAAGAGCACATTTACAGTACAGCTGCATCCATACCGTAGGGTTTTTTTGCCATTTTCTTACCAGTTGAAGTGCTTCCACTGTCTGCACCTCCCTAGTGGGGAAAACATACACTTTACAGACCTGTTTTAATTCCTTATATACCCTGGCTTTATTTAAGGAAAAAACCAAACAAACATAGAAAAATAGAAAAGTCATTCTTTGCTTCTTATTGAGCAAAATATAGCTCAGCAGAATAAAACAAAAATAGCCCCTGAGAAAAAAGCCCAAATAACTGAAAAATCCATATTAAGGGCAGAACAAGCAAGGGAACATTGCTGAGAAGGTATAAAGCACATCTAACACTGTTTCAGGCATTACTAAAATTCAGCATAAGAATGTGGAGGGAAAAAGAGTAAAAGGAAACCAGAAGCAAAAGAAGGCTGAAGGAAAAAGCCTGGCTCATCAAAATGCAGCACAAGAATAGCATAGTAATTTGGTCTGAGAAGTAGTAATGAGCAGGGGGCTTCTATGATCTCATGCTGCCTCTAAGCACAACATCCTTCACTCCTCTGTTCCTCAGCTGGAGATGATAACCAGGTGTCCAGATGATGAACTCAGCCAGGAACTGGTCCCTCTGAGTGATGGGAAGACACCTACAAGCTGGATGAAAGCAATGGCTTTGTAGAAATAGAGAAGCTCTTTATCCAGACAGTGCTTATGACAAAGTTCATTAGTTCTGCTTCTCAAGGCTTTCTCTGGCCTGTCCAGTGAATAAAAGATTTTATATGTTCCTAAATTGCAGAATGTTGATCCCACATTGTCTCTTTCTCAATCACTGAAAGCTCACAGTCTCACATGCTCACATGTGGACTCCATGGGATTCAGGAATGTGATCCCAGTCTAAGCACACTAAAATTAAGTAGGTGTGAAAATGCCTCAGCAACCTTCTGGACTGACAGGTGACTTCAGGCTCCCCTAGGAATTGAGAGCTCTTTCACTGAGGACATTACAACTATGAATGCTTTGGAGAACAGGAACACACCTCTGCCAGAGATCTTGAGACTAAATTAAACCAGATGCTGTGGATGGAGACAGATTTTTAGAGTCATTAAACTATTTTTCTCAGCACTCTGATGGGACAGAATTTCTTTCAAATCAATGCAAACATAAAATATAAATGCACTTTATGAAGACAAGGAAATGGAAAGGGGCTCTTTTGTAAAAAGAATCAAATTTGAGGACTATGTGAAGGCAGGTAGATTAAACTGCATTAAACCAAATTACTTAAGAAATTGGGGGAGGGGAATTTCAGGAGATGAGGTACCTTGCCAGCAAGAAGGGACCTGCCAAAGATCTCCAGATGTCTTTGTTGTTCCTGCTACAGATTAGAACAACTGAAAGTCATCCCAGAAAAGCAGCTTTGCTGGTCCCTTGGGGTTTTTTTCACAAAGTCCAATCTCCTCCTCTACTTTGTATCTCCTGTCTTCTATCACACTGAAATGTGCTACTATCCTGAAACACTTGGTGTTTCTGTTTGCTCTCCTTGAGCAGGGGTGGATCAAAAAGGAGTGAAGGCTGGAGTGAGAGCAGGAGCTGCTGCCTGTTTTGTGGGTTACATATTTGGTGAAGGAAAGTAGGAACACCCACAAAGTTCTGTTCTGCTGTACAGGCTGGCCAAGTCTGATTTCTGTGGCTTCCTCCCACTCATGTTTGCCTTTCTCAATGGCTATTTTTTCTCTTTTATGTATAAGACACCAAGTCCATATTGCATAAGGTGGGAAAAAGCCTTCACCTCTCCAGGTATTGAGTTTTTTGGTTGGATTTTTGTTTTTCATTTCAATGCTGTTTAATGATCTCTAGCTCTTTCAAAAAAATTAGAAAGTTTCTAACTTTTGTTCATTTTGGAACAGCAAAGAAGTAATGAGGTTCTTATGGTAATAGAAAAATACACTAAACCTTGTACTTAATGAAGTGCAAGATTTCTTTGTATCTGCCTAACTGAGAAAAAACTAAACTTAAGGCAGATTTGTTTATTAAGTAACCAGCTTGCTCTGAATTTAATCCTTTCTCAGGCCAAGTTCTTGGGTTTAGCCCTGTAAATCTAATAAAAGCTGAAGCAGTGAATGGCATATCTCCTGGGTTACATCAGCATCAATGAAACAGAGTAGGCAAAATAGGTGTAAAGGTGAACAAAAATGGATTTATTTTTACAGTTTGAAGTACATTTGGAAGGGGTGAACAGTGAAGGGATATCTTGCTAAATTATGCCCTGGGGAAGCAAAGGGTAGACATATGCATAGAGCCAACCATGTACTACCATCTATAACACTCTTTTTGGGTCATGTTCTAGTAACATTTACAGCACAAGAACTTCATGCCCATCATCTGCTAAACATTTATTGAGCCCTACCAGACAGGACCACACTGTAACATCTGCTGATATAAATACAGAAATATGTACCAGCCATTTAAAAGCAGTAAAAATAAGAGCTGGTTTCCATTTTGTTTCCATTTCTTCACATTTGAAGCAATCCTTGTTTCAATGAATGTTTCAGCTCAGTAAAGAATCTGAGATGGGCTTTTCATGATTATTCAAGTCAATTTTCCTCCCTCTAGAAGAAATTCTCAAATATGTTTCACAAGAAACAAAAGAAAATAAAGTCCAGTCAAATTAAAATGTGGAAATGTTAACAAAAGGTGCTATCTGTGTTTAGCTGATCCTCAAAATAATTTATGAAATGCTTCAAGCTAAAGGAAGCATTTATACTCAGTTTATTGGGATTTATTTCACCATTATGAGTTTAGTAGTTGTTATGTATCCCAACAGGACAGAAGCATCTTTGGACTGTGTTGCAGCATAAATTGAGATGTTAAAGCAAGCCATCACTGCAAAAATCCCATGCTACAGGATGAACTAAAAAATGGATTGATGTTATGAGCAGAGATGGGCTGTCCTCAGAGAGCAGCTCCATCTGAGATCTCCTCCGAGCCCATTTCAAATTTGAGAAACTGGGATCAGGATCTGGCTGTGCCCTTGTGCCAATTTATATTTACACTCCGCAGTTTCCTACACTGGGAACATTTAGAAAAGTTTTGAAATAATAAATTATCATCATAGTACAGCAAGAGCAGTCTGGCACAGGAAAATAAAACTAAACTTTGACTTCTGCTGTCAAGCACATTTTCTGCGACTTTTAAAGTGTCCATCATTTTTCCCTCATTTCTGGTACCCTCTAAGAATGTTTAAAATCAATATGCTACACTTTTTGTCCTTTTGATTTTCTTTTGGCTGAGGTTGCCAACTTTCAACTGATGTTCTGCATACAAACAAAACTTAACATAGCTGGGCTTTTTGTGTGTTTTTTCATGGATCCTGATGTTACATTCAACCTCAAGCTGGGGAGATAATTTGCTTGAAATAGGTTTGTACTTTTTAGCACAAGGACAACATCAACCTGACCAAACATTGAACCCCCCCCAATTCACAGATTAATTCCAATCTATATTTATAAATGTTTGTGCTCAAAAGACCCTTGAGGGAAATACAACATGACCATCAGGGTTAGGAATTTGTGGGCATCTAATTCATTAGTGAGACAAAGATCCTAGAAATTCCAACATCTCATTGGTGGGACCAAAGTCTGTGTTGAGCAAAGCTTGTGAATATTTTCATATAAAGGTTCCAGATGTGGCAGTTCATGTGTGTTCTTCTCTTAATAAGAGAAAAATAATATATTCAAATCAAAATCAGGATACAACTATTTGCTTACACCTTACACCCCTTCTCTTGCCTGATTGAGATTCATTATATTATTGCTTTTACCTGTTTATTTTATCAGTCATGTGTAAGGCAGAAAACCAGCAGTTTTGCCCATAAGATACCACAATTAAATCAGTTCAGCCTTGTCTAGATGCAAAGAAGAATATTGCAGTGTCAAGCATAAACTGTGGTTAATTATTTAAGCTGTAAGTAACAAAAAAGTTTATTAATCACAGAGAGTAAATCTACCACAAGACTTTCCCTACCAGATTGAGTCAGCTTTATAGTAGATTAAATTGTAGCCTCAAACTACTTGATAATTCCACTTTAATGTTTCCAATTTGTCAAAATTTAATACTAAATGAGTGTGAAATTTTAGCCAGAGGTAAAGCAAAGTTTCATGACTAGAAAGTTGCTGCTGGCTGAGGGGAAAAAAAAGGGTCCATGGAAACTAAAATAGGTTCTGATTTTCCTGGGTTTACTGTATTTTCAACATAAGAAGAAACCAAAAGAAAATAAAATGACTAATGATAACCAAGGAATTAATAACTCATAATAAAGTCATAAAATAATAAGTCAGTTATTTTGCCCTGTTTCAGATAAGGAGCTGAGAAATACATAATCATCAACTGAGTATGTGCTATACCCAAAATTTCTAACTTAAGGGTTCTGTGCTGTAGGATATTTTGGCTTCATTGAAGCCACCGTAAAATTCCCATCTGCAGCTTTTATATCACACTGCAATAATACCTCTCCTCCTCAGAATAGCTTATGACTTTGCCTTCCACCAGTCCAGTGTGTTTTATAATAGGAATTTAATATCTGGACAGATAATTCTACAGTTTTCTGGTCAAAATCTTTGAGACGTTCTTATACGTCAGTATGTGCTGACCTGGTTCTGTTGTTGACTTGTGCTCTATGCTCTATGCCTTGGCACCAAGGAGTGGACACTCTCAGAGCCTTACCAGGATTTTATAGTTCTGATGCTTCCCAAATATTAGCACTAAATATTTTCAGGTTTCTACATCAGGAAGAGCAATTCCAGCAGGACAACAGAGGTGATCCTGCCCCTCTACTCAGCCCCAGTGAGTGAGACAGGGATCCTCAGCACAAGAGAGACAAGGAGCCACTGGAGAGGGTCCACAAATGAGATCAAGGGATTGGAGTATTGTGAGGAGAGACTGTGGGATCTGAGCCTGTTTATTCTGGAGAAAACTGAGAGTGGATCTCATCAATGCATATAAATATCTCCAAGGCAGGTGCCAAGAGGATGGTGCCTGACTTTTCAGTGGTGCCCAGGGACAGGACAGGGACCAATGGTCTTAAACTAAAACACAAGTTTCACCTCAACATGAGGAAAAAATTCCTTGCATTGGTTGAAGATGGCAGAGTACTGGGACGGGTTGCTCACAGAGGTCATGGAGTCTCCCTCTCTGCAAAACCCACCTGGATGCATTCCTGTGTAACCTGCTCTAGAGGACCCTGCCAGGGCAGGGGTGCCCCACCAGGAGATCTCTATAGGTCCCTTCCAACCCTGGCAATTCTGTGGTTCAGTGTCTGTGATTCTACACCACCAGCACACTATGGCAGTGGGTATTTACACATTTGTATGTCAAGGGCCATTTAGAGATAGTGTGGGGTGGCTAATCTAAGATAACAAATGAAATCTTTATCCACTAAAGTATGAAATTTGTGAGTCCAAGAATTGAAACTCCTATGCTGCATAGTCCCTTCCTTCCTAATAGTGAGAGACATTAAAATCACTGAACAGAGCAATCTGTTTTACCTGTTTGTTATATCTCTTCTGCAGGTTTTAATGGATCAGATCCTAATGTTTTTATATGGATATGAAAATCAAACTCTCACTACCTATTTCATGCTGTCTACTTATGGATGGGAATAAGATATCCACTCTTATTTGACTTTATTATTATTTATCTTTGAAACTATTGGTCACAAATATGTGCTGAATGGCTTGAAAATTTTGGGGGTTGAAAACTTTGAAGTTTTCAAGTAGGGCACAACACAAGAAAGCTGACTATAACAAAAGCCCTCTTGTTCATGAGTTTCCATCTTGCTTGGTACATAGATGAAGTCATGGAGGAGAGCAAATTCTTGGGACTTCACTGCCCTTCATCAACTGCAGATAGATCTCACCAGGACACCCCAGGCCACATTCCTAAGCTTTATTCCTAGTGCCTGGCAGGCGCTGGGCTGTGGATGGAAGTGAACACAGCGTGAGTAATCTTGGAGGAGAGGGGAGTACTGTGCTGTGAGTGGGAGGAAGCATTTGGATGAGCTGGCAGAAGCTGTGCCTGCCACAGAACACAAAGATCTGTCATTACCCCTGAACTCCACTGCACCAGTGACAGGACATAATTCCCAACTTCACTTACCTGGTTACTGTGTCACATCTCCCTGGTAAATGTGCCTTGATGGTCTTCTCTGAGCCAGTCAGCTCCTGACTGTGACTTTGGCCTGTGAGCAGGGCAGGGCCACCTCTGATGTGGCAGGTGTTTGGGGATGCAAAGCTAAAGTCTTGTGAGCAGGTGAGGACCCTTGGAATTCCTGAGGTGGAATGCCTATTAAAATTCACTGCGTGAACTTCAGGTCTTTTCTTTAGCTCTGTTTCAGGGTGGTCTGTACCCAGGGTACTTTTTGAATCTTAGAGTCATATAATGGTTTAGGTTGGATGGGAGTTCAAAGACCATCTAATCCAACCATGTGCAGGGATGCCTTCCACTAGAAGGTGGAGGACAGGGAAAGGACAGACAATCTCTGGAGATGTCTATCAGAAGTGTTTTCTTTGCTGGTGCAGACGCGGATCTGCACAGTATGATTATGAAATTTCCTCATATATCAGGTGAGACCTTGCAACACAGCATGATGAGGAAGAGGAGCCTTTTAAATTATCCCAGCTACAAGTCTGTGCAGTGGCAACATGCCCTTCGGGCACTTCTTATGAAGAAGTGCATCTTCAACACTTATGTGTCCTTTCTAATAATGAAGAGGGGCAAGTGGAACAGTCATTGGGGCATCTTGGCCCAGTGGCTGGGGCACAGGGTGAGGGCTCAAGCCTGAAGTTGCTTCTCTGCTGAGTCACGACTTTTCTTCCTTTGTCTGCATCTTCCCATCCCAGGGGGGTCTGCTGCTTCTCCCTCAGACGTGATGAAGCAGGAGCCACGGAAGCACCAAAAATAAGCACTTGCCTCAGCTCAGGCTCTTTACTTTAGAAAAGCTGCTTTCATCCCTTGTGGCAGTTTGTCAAAATTGGAATTGATTGACCTCAAACGTGTTTATCTTTTTATTATGCAATTAGCTGCATTGCAATGTCCTGTGATTTCTTTTTGTGACTTAGTCCTCGGAACAGAATTGCAGAGATATCCTAGAAATAGACACAACGGAGACTTGGGAATAGCAATAATTACAAACCTCCTGAGTTTTCCAGTCTCCCAAGTTAATGTTTTAATTAGCTATTGACACTTAATTCACTCCTAGAGGCAGTTCATTTAAACCGTTGCAAAATAATTTTTAAAGTTATTTCAGTTTTTGAATCAGAATATGGAATCAAGGCTTAAAATATCCAGAAATTTCATGCTTTTCATTCACATTTACACAATGAGTTTCAGGGGGTAAAGGAAGAGAAAGATGGTTTTCGTTTTATCCAGTTTTTCAGTGCATCACTGAATAAATCCAGTGCTTAAGAGCCCCACCTCCTGGTGAAAAAGCAATGAGAAAACAAACGTTTTACTGGCAATGTTTTCTGATCTTACATAATAAGAATGATTTTGGGTTGGTTTTTTTTTTATTTTTCATGACAGCTCTAAAGCATGTTTAGAGATTTTTTTTAAAATATATATTCCCTCTTTTTTTCTCTCACATTACAGAGATATTATACTCTAATAATTGCTTTTCTCCTTAATGTCTCCTTTAAAATAGATGAAAAATACACTCTCTGATTTTTATGCCTCCCCATAGATAAATCCAAAGCTAGAAATCAGGAAAAACCCAATACAATCTGGGAACTTCTGAAGCTGTTCTTGGGTGCAATGTCTTCAGAAGATAAAGCATGAGACTACGAGGAATCCCAAGATGGTGTAAGTCTTGGAGAATAAATCTTTATATATCAGGAAACCATTACCCAGTAGCATGGATGAGCCTGCTCTGGCCCTGAGGAAGGCTATTTCCCATGTGACTTTTTCCTGGGCCAAAATCTAGGTTCTCATTTAATTTTTTAATTTTTTTTTTTCACAGTAATCTCCTAATAGTGTATCGTGATACCTTTTATCCTCTTTCACTGCTTCCTTGCCTCCAGAAGTGGACTTCTAAAATTTCTATGAGCCCAAAATAGTTAATATCAAGAAGAGGGCTGCCAGCATTTGGGAGATGAAAGCAGCCTACACTCAATACTTGGAAGCATCATGAGGACAATGAAAAGGTCAGTGACTTCATTGCTAAACAGAGCATGCAAGGAAGGAGCACGGCATGTGCGTGGAGAGGGGCTGGATGCTTCACCGTGGGAAAACTTCAGTACAAATCATGAGCAAGTCCAATTAGGATCTGACACTTTGACTTTTCTGATTCAGTCTCTGCTTCAACCTCTGCATCGTCTTTAGGCTTGCCAGAACCTCTTTCCTCCAGGTTCCTGTCAGCCCACCTCTTCCCCAATGTCAGGGTTCAGAGCACTGTGGCTGGCCCTGCAGCACCTTGCAGGTGAGGACTGTGCTTTGCTGTGTGCTGCCTTTTGAGAAGGGCTTCTCAAGAGCAAGACTTACAGAATCATGATATACAGAAAATAGAATACTCCTGACCCTGCACAGGACACCCCAACTATCCCACCATGTGCCTGAGGGCACTGTCCAAGTGCTTCTCAAACTTTGTCAGGCTCGGTGCTGTGACTGCTCCCCTGGGGAGCCTGTTCCAGTGCCCAATCACCCTTTGGGGGAAGAGCCTTCTCCTAATATGCAAAATAAACTTCCCCTGACTCAACTTCAGGTCACTCCCTAGGGTCCTGTCACTGGTCATCAGAGAGAAATGATGAGTGCCTGCCCCTCCTCTTCCCCTCACAAGAAACTGTAACTGCAATGAGATCTCTCCTCAGCCTCCTCCAGGCTGAACAGACCAAGTAGCCTCAGGTTCTCATCACACAGCTTCTCTTCATGGCACTTTGTTGCCCTCCTTTGGATGTTCTATAATAGCTTTATATCTACTTTTTATACTGTGGTGCCCAAAACTGCTCCTAGAACTCAAGGTCGAAGCCAGCTCATTGCAGCAGAGTAGGACAATCCCCTCCCTTGCCCAGCTGGTGATGCTGTGTCTGATGCCTCAGCTCTCTCAGCTGCCAGGGCACTGCTGGCTCCTGTTCTACTGTCCTTTGACCCTTTTGGGGGCATTTCCCTCTAGGGTCTCATTCCCCAGTCTATCCACGCATCCAGGGTTGCCCTGCCCCAGCAGTTGTTTTTGTTCAGTTTCATACGGGTGGGGGTTGCCCACCACTCTAATTTTTCCAGGTCTCTCTACAGGGCCTCCATATGCAGCCCCCTGGACAGTTGGTGTCTGGTTGGGCTGGGAAGTGGCAGCAAGGTATTCTTTTTCTAGAATTAAATGTAAATTAGACTTACCAGAGAATGCATTCTAAAGAAGCACAGAGACCTGGAAGGTTGTGCTTTTACAGGTATCAGCTGGTGTGTTTATAGTGGAATCTATCCAGCAATAACATGTTTAAATTTCCCCACTTGTCTGTAGGGTTGAAATGCCTCCACTAACACTTTCCAGTAATATGCTTTTAAATACTAATAAAGGTCAAGCCTGAAGTGGCAACACAAAAAATTTGCATGTGAGGGAAACATTCTCTGCTCATATCTGAAAGGGGCAAAACAGTCCTGGCCACAGCATTTGGCTCCACATAATCACTATTCCATTTGTAAACTTGAGAAAATTTTGCATTAAATTTCAGGCACTGTTGGTTCCTCTTGGGGTGGTAATAAAAAAATCAGTTGTAGGGTTTTGTTTTAGGGAAAAGTGTAAGAGGTATAAAAGGTATACATGCAAGGATTTAAGAGGAAATGCACATAGTTGAGAGGTACAGGAATGCCATGGGGTCAGTTTCAAAGGCTGAAATCCCATTTAGCCACGTCTTTTCTGTTGTTCAGATCTCTCATCACAGGTTGCTTGAGGCTGCCTTGAGGAGTCTCCTTGCTTTGTTCACCTCCTTTTCAAAGTATTGACAGCCCTCTCTGTTTTGCTGTTTGTTTCTGGTTTAAAAAGTAAATTAAGTCACTGGGGAGGAAGAGAGAAGGGGAGAGAGGATATCTGTGCACATGCCCTGAGATCGAATTGAACCTTTCATCTTGTTTGAAAGGTTGCCTACAGAAGGGAATAAATGAGAACGTTATTGGTATGTGGATTTCAGTTCTGCTAGCTTCTAAATACACAAGCATACAAAATATTCTGGTGCTTAAATAAGTGCCAAAATGGGCTAATTTGATTCACCTCTCACAGAAGCAAACCCTGAGAGTATCCCATCTTATCTGTCTTACCTACAACATTTACCCTCAGCACAAAAACCAAAAGGAGGTCCATTGATCCAATTCAGTCCATACTAGTGGAGAATGAAAACCATTTAGGACTTAAATAACTGCTAAAGTTGACTCTCTTTTCAATGACTACAGCACAAATGACTTTCACAGCAGATGTTGGATTCTGGAAGGGTCATCAAAAACATTTAGAAAAAGAGACTGAAAATGAAGGATTTATCCTCTCATCACTTGCTGGACTGTTCAAGAAAATTGTAGCATTCCTTCCATGCTGCACTTAGCCATATGAATAAAAGAGGAGTTTGTTTTTTCAGGCTGTCAGGGAAAAACCTCTCAGGGAGCACAAAACTAACATTAAACCACTCTGTAGGTGCCTGGGGCTGGTACGAGGGGTAATAGTGGCAGGACTCAAGGATTTAAGGAATGAATCTGAAGGTTGCATATAACTGAAGCAAAAAAGAAATTCTGAAAAAAAAAAATGTAATTCTCAGTATGTCTTGTGATGTAAAGCATCTGAAATACAAGTGGGAGAATAATTTATGACTAGTAAACTAAGAAACACACATATATATTTTTCTCAATAGAGAGTATATGATCTTGCAAGGTAAGTGATTAATAAATTGTTCATGAGCAGCTCACTACAGTATTGGATCTTTGAGCTGTGTTAGATTACTACATGAAAAGCATTGGGATTGCTATGTGGACCCAACCAAAGTAAAAAATTAATCAAAGGAATTGCTATGTGAATTCTGTTGAAAATAAACAATTCATGCAGTTTATTATTAAACACTAAATACCTTTTAATAGTTTCTCTCTAACATTCATTTCTTTGGGCTTACTATTCCATTCAGAAATGTATTTTGTCATGTGTTTAAGTTGAATGTTGACCTACTGCAATTTTTCACAGAGGAAACACAATTAATTAATTAGTTATTATCAATAATTAATATATATAAATAATATATAAATGTTAATAAATTAATAATACAGCCAGTAGGCAAGAATTGAAAGCAAATACAAAATTGATTCATTCAAAGTGGAGAATGCATTAAGAAGGATTAAGAGACCAGTGCTGCCTATAGTGGTTTCTATGACTTTGAGGAAGTCCTGTCACTTTGGGATTTCTTTATTTCCACTTTTGATTCTTTATTGACTTTGACTCATCTTAATGATCAATTTTTGTCAGCTGCCATTCACTTCTAACCTTGAAATGTTGCAGGACTTTTTAGAAGATTCTCAAAAATCAACTTTTCGCTGTAAATCTAATGAGAAAACATTGATGTTGATAGAAAACCTAGTCAGCTTTCATCACGGGAGCAGACAGGTTTTGTTATGAAGTCCCAGGGAAGTAAAACTTGGAGTTCTTGCAGGAGTTGTGTTCTGATGGCTTTCTTCTTAGCAGTCTTTCATTTATAAGATTCTGTAACCATCCCTCCAGAGTTTTATACTGTGAGAGATAGCAACAGTCTAAATTAAGCAACTCTTTGATGACTTTAAGGAATCTGGATATGCTAGGCAAAAATTTCACCCTCCTTTCTAAGCCAGACAGGTCTGTTTTCTTGGGTTTGAGGGACAAGCAATTTAAATAAAATTTAGATAAAGCAACCTTCCAAAAGTTGTGTATCAGATAAAGTTATCTTTCTTCAAGCTGCAATGTATCAGAAAAAATA
Source organism: Sterrhoptilus dennistouni (assembly GCA_013397095.1). Taxonomy (NCBI): domain Eukaryota; kingdom Metazoa; phylum Chordata; class Aves; order Passeriformes; family Zosteropidae; genus Sterrhoptilus; species Sterrhoptilus dennistouni. The sequence continues at coordinate 1,686,198 of VWZU01010907.1, forward strand.
ATGATAAAGCTGTGAGAAACAGCTGTCCCATTGTTGGAAAACCATGTTGGTTTTCCCACTGGCTGTGACAGAAAGATTTTCATTCTGAATTTCCACAAACATTTTCCATCATATCACTCCACAATAGTTCAACCTATTAGCTAAAATTTTTGCTTCCTTTTCAGTACCAAAAAGAAAAATCTTTCTAAATATGACCCTTCTCCAGAACAAAATATATACAGAGTCTGGCTTTAGACCAGCAGACAGATGACAACAACAGCCTATTTGGACAGAAACATAACTTTGGGAAAGACTGTTTGCAATCCCATTTCCAGTACACATGTAAAGAGCTGTGTTATTCAAGCAAAACAAGTCATTTTGGGTTCTGAAGTCAACCAAAAACTTCTGAAAGTTGAACTGCAAAGTTTACATTAGGAAATAAATGTAGCAGAAAATAAGTATCTTTTGAATGGCTCAACCAAGGGAAAAAGAAAAACGAAAATCTTTAAATCTTCTCTAATTTAATTTCAAACTAAACTAAAGGGGTTCAGATAGAAAATAAACAAAGAGAATTTTCCAAATGCTGTTAGAGATGTATCTAAATATTCCTAAATGGAAAACCATGTCAGTCTCAGGAAATGTCCTCAAATGAAAATAGTTTCAGGCTGTAAGATTCTTAACTGATAGTTCTGTTCTTATGCTTTTATGGTCTGATATAGGGAGATAACAGTAGGAGGTAAAAGCAATTAAGTAGTGATACAGAAAAATTAAGAAGACTTAGCAAAATCATATCTGTGAATGTGCAGTTTGTAATGCCTTTGAGTTTTAAAGTTTTATTATCACCCTCTGTCTTAAAGCTTGCTCCAGTTAATTTCAAAAATTTCTTCATCTTTTGCTCAGCTCAAAAGAAGCTTTCCTTTCACAAACAGTCCATCAGAGAAAGTTGTGCTGCATGACTTGGGTAGAATGCTGTGAACCAGCTTCTGCAGTTATTACAAAATGGCCTTGCCAGCTTTCCTAATTCTTGCTTTTATTTTTGATTCATTATTCATATATAGAGAAAAGCATCTAATCTAATCAAAATATTAGGACTCTGCTTGTGCTTTTTACTGTCTTTTTTTTTCATTTCCAAGTTTTCAGAAAAGTTTTTGCTGTTTTATAACAAATCTCTCACTATGACAGTCAAAAATTAGAGAAGGCAACATGTGTTCCTATTCTTGAGATAATAAAGCATCTTCTATGCTTTTTCTTTTCTAGAAAATTCTTCTCCATTCTTTTCTAAATGAAGGTAGGTGCTAGGCAAGAAATAATCAAGCACACAAGAATTTCAGATGAGAATATTGGATGATTTCCACTGAACTTTTTCTCACCTGTTATTCTTGCTTTCCGACTCCCTGTGAACGAATGCTTACTACAGACATTCTGTTATTGGAACAAATTCCAAAAAGTTTATAAGGAAAAATGGACTATGAATAAATACCCCAAAATAATTGCTTTCAAACCTCACTAGGATCATTGAATGGGTGAATTAAACTTAAATAGTCTTTCTGTATGATGAAAAGGAAGGGTACGATATCTTCCGTGCAGCGGAATGTATTCTCTCAAAACCAGAAAACAATTTCTTTTTGAATTGTCAGAGTCTATCCACAATACCTTGCATTTTTTTAGACACAAACACCTCTCTATAAAAGATAGGATTATTTTTGTTGCATTTTTTGATACTATGCAAAATCAATACACCTTGAGTTTGAAGGATACTTATCTTGTTATGATCATTGTGGCTCAGGTAAAACATGAAGGATTTGAATCAGCCCTCTAATCCTCTGCTGACATTATGGTCAAATATTGTAATACAGTGCTTAGAAAAGAAGTAGACATATGAGCAAGCTGGAATCAGCAGAGATTCCTTAGCTACCACTGATGATAAAAGCAGTGTCCACCATAACAAGAACTCAACCTAGAAGTGGGAGTTTTGTCATTAATCAGTAATTAGCTACTTCTGAGTCTTTCAAGCATCTTGCAGCAGCACCTGAAAGCTGTACCACGAATTTATCTGTGATATTTATTCTGCAGTGCTAGTTGTTCCCTGCTGGTGGGTGATATTATTTCTGGAAATCTTGTGCCTTGACCATGGTCTGATTGATTTAGCACCAAAAAGCATCCTGTGTTTTGCTCCCAGAGAAAGTGAGCAATATTTCCTGGCAGAGCTAAGTAGATATTCTTCACTTAGTTGCCCTGATCTGGGAAATGAAGACTTTTCTTTAGGTACAGACTATTTTTCTTTACAGCTCCTTCAGAAGATCATGACCATTCACCCAGGAAGGTCAAGGACCTGGTGGCACACTCTCCATGAAGGTGGAGGTCGGACTCTCTGACATTGATATGAGTCAAGTCTGTCATTACTCATCCACCTCCTGCGCCCTACAGCAGCTTTCCAGGGTCACACAGGAAGAGTGGAGTAAAACCAAGGATTTAATGAAAAACTGATTTTTTTTTTCTCTTTTTCAAGCTCCCAAACAGGGAAAAAACCCATTTCTCTTCTTGACTTATTTTAAAAGTGCAAGTCAACAGCTTGAGTTCTTTCACATATACAACAAATACAATAGGAAATGGGAATTGGAAATGAAGATTAGCATTCCTTCTGCTTCCATTTTTTCCCTTTCTTTTTCTTCTAGATGAAAAAAAAAATCCAACTACTGCTTTATAATAACAATGAAACATTTTCTGCGAGTAGAAAACTTCAGATGAAATGAAAGACAATCCTAACAAAGACCATTAAAGGTTACCAGACATGCTTCCAAGGAGATTGTTAGCTGGGTTATGTAATTCTGGACAAGTTGTCCCATCTACAATTGCAAGCAACTTTTGAACCATTAATGCTCTCACCTTCACTCAGTTAAACCTCATAAAAGCTTTTGTGGAATGAGTGAAAGAAAGAGCAGTTCTCCAATATGAAACAAGGATGGAAACCTGGTAACAATAAGAGATTTTCAAATAATGGAGCAAATTCAGTGGAAAGTATTTATTGATTGTGCTGTTCTTTCATCTAGAGGTGCACATAAGTTGGACAAGGCTGGCAGAAAGATGTTATGTCTTTCACTGTGCCAGCCACTACAGGTGGAGAAAAGACTAAACTATTTATCAGTCAGCCCTTTTCCATGTCACCTCTTCATGTTGTGTTGTCAACTTCCCCATCATCATGGCAATGTAGTTCCAACCCAACTTCCTAAGGATATTCCATAACCAAGGTTAATTATTGGCACTGTACTGCCCACTTCAAACTGGTGAGGCTGGGATGCCTTACAGGCAGAATTATTCAGCTCTTGGTGCTCTATGTCCAGCTGCAGTTTATGTCAGGGACACAAGTAACTACAATCATAAAACAAACAAACAAAAAATTTGGAGCTGCTTGCTGAGAGGAAACAGGAGTGCTAAAGAGATTTTATTTCTCTGTTTATTTTCTCTCTCTCTTGCAATCAGAGAGCCCTAGAGAAACACTCATGATTTACCATAAATCTACAGAAGCAAAGTTTGGTCAACACAGAAAATAATTTGTATTTGTGAATGTGCTTGTGTGAGCCTACCCTCAGCAAAGCTTATTGCAAAGTCGTTTACATCTGAGCTGTTAACTATTCCATTATTCAGTTGTACCATTTAAATATGTGGGTTGATCTGTGCTCGAAAATCTTTGAAATTTGTTTTCCTCAAAATGTGGGCACTGGAGCATTATATTCTCCAAGTGATATGAGAAAATTAGATTCAGTCTTGTGAGCCTGCTTGCTTTGAATGAAATTCTGCTGTAAATACAAGAGTCAAATGTGGTGAGGAGAGTGTTTTTATTGCAGATCTGGCCTGTTTTGTATTTCTTGCTGAACATACCTAGGCAAAAGAATTTATGCTGCACTGCAGTAAAATCTAAAATGCCATTAGAATAGATGTGTGACGGCAGAAAAAAAGCATCATACTCCAGGAGTTTTCCATGAAAAAATAAAGACATAAAAATTAAATAAATGACCTTTGCATTTTACTTATTTATTTGGTTATGGATTTTGCATAGAATCAAAGAAAATCATTGCTTTAATTCATTTATTCTCAGAGATGCATCCTAGTGGTGCCTTATAACCTTTCTAATGAACCCCTTCTTCTGTCACTACAAGACCTGAATTTGTCAAGTGTTTTTTATTCTTATTCTATATATATTTTAAAAAAAAAAGAAACCTGGTTTCATGCACAGATTTTTTTCATTTTCCTGTGAAATGTAGGGATTTATCGTCTGTGACCTATCCAGTGCCTTATTTCCCTGCTAATAATTAGATATTTCCAAGACATGGTGAAAGTTTGGAGAGGGGGAGAGAGGCAGAATACTCCTGAAGGGAGATCAGTATTAAATGAGGACAAATATGAGATTTACTGAGATTGACCATGTTTCAGTCCTTCCTAGCTCTCAGTCATGCACAGATATTCACACTCTAATGAAGCAGAAAGGGGGAAAGATTTTCCTTGCCCTTCCCATTCACTCCAGCATAATTCCACTTTCAGTTAAGTGTTTCTTTAAAAGGACAGTATAGTTTCCAGGTGCCCTAAAGCTTGCCTGAATGATACAGAACTGTGAGGCTGAAGCTGCCACATGTGACAGTTTCTATCTCTGGCTTATCTACACCCATCCAAACAGAAAAAAAAGAAATCTCACTGCATCCAAATACCAGTCTAGGGACAGGAATGAAAGCCAGAGCACAGAAAGGTAGAGTTATGTCCTGAAAAGTCATTGATTCTGACATTTTCATGTAAAAGTCAGCCAGTGGTAACTTCAAATTGGATGCCATAGGTAATATACATTAGTAGGAATTTGTACTGGCTAGTGATGGTCGAGGACCAGAAAGAAATTTTTAAAATTTATTGACTAACAATTTATTATTTACACCTCACAGAAGACATCAAGAGAGGAGCACTGTATCCTGATGTGGTTGTTAGACTGGGGAAAACTGGAACAGATACAAAAAGTTGTTACAAGAATAATTAGGGGGCTGAAGTACTTGCCTTCCTGTGAGAGACCTGAAGAACTGAATCTTCTCTGCTTTTCAAAAGATGACTGAGAGATTAATTGATTACAAAACGTTTGCGTTAATGAGGAGAAAATAGAACTCTTTCATCTAGCGGAGAAAAGCCTAACAAGAATTAATGACTACAAGCTTCAGCCACACAAATTGAAATAGGAAATTTGGCACATATTTTGAAAAATGAAGTTGATTAGCTGCTAGTTCAGAACTCCTAAAAGAGAGGCTGCACACTTTGGTTACTGTTGGATGATAAGCTAAAACTCTCTGTAGGGCTGGAATTTGCAGGTCATTGAATCGTAGAATCAACACCTGTGTCACAGGATGTGCATGCTGTGAGGCAGGACACAATTCTGCTTTTTTGTGTCTATGGTGATGCCTATCCTCACCACTGCTTTGTCCATCCACACCATTGCTTTGTCCATCCACACCACTGCTTCGGGAATCTGCTCATTTGAACAGTCCCTGTCCTTGGATGTCATTAATGCTGTTTAAAATACAGATCTGGAAGTCCATATTTGAGATTTCTCTTCAAAAAGAAAGGACTTAAGATTTTTTTAAACTTTGGTCTTTATTCACCTTGCAGTTTATGTGGTATAAGACCATGTTTTATGGGATTTTCCTTTTGCATTAAACCTTTGTTTCAAACTTTGGGCTTGATTTGATAGCATGGCCATGGCTTGGGATAATCACCCCTGTAAATCTGCCAGGCCAGTGAGTTGCACACTTCCTTTGTTACCTCAATTCTTTTTATACCCACTGACATCCAAACAAGGCAAGGAATGAAATAGTTGGCCTCAGGCAACAGAGGGAAGTTGCTACGCAAGCTCTCCACTGGTGATGTGATTAGCGATGGGCTCTGCTATGCCAGGGATTTTGAATTTCACTGTCACATAACCAGTTTCAATGCCAAGTCCTGTTTTCTTGAGCATCAACTGCTGGTAGGAAGAGTGAACCAACAAAGTCCCTCTGAAACAAAACCTGCTTGTGTGGTCCAGATCGTTCCAAAGAAACTTTGCCTGAGGATGAGACTGGGGACTTCCAGTACTGAACGTATGGCCCTCCCAGCAGATTTTCCATCCTCTGGCATCATTGCATGTTCTCATGACACACTCCAGGACAAAAAGCTGAACCATGGGGGCTTATGGGATTGTTCCAAGAATTATTAGATGAAGATAGAGGAATTTCACTGTAGAGAGGCAGCCCCCAACTGTTAGTTGTGACTGCTCTGCAGTACTTGATCTGGTGGTCAAGTATTACTCCACAGAGTGGAAGCATTTAAGCAGCATATGTAAAACCATCTCTGATGTCATGGACACCAAAAGGACTAGAATGAGACCGTATCAACAACTGTTGCTGAAAAGACAGCCTGCAAGAAAGACAAGTTTCTTAATGACAGAGTTTATGTTCTTCATAGACACTGGGATAGAGTTCATCTTCTCCCTAACAGCCAGTGCAATGCTGTAATTCAAGTTGAGTAAGAATAATGTTGACAAGATCATGGAGTCTTGGTTGGTGCTGAGCAGTTTTTACCCTGAGTCAAGGAGTTTCAGTGTCTCATGTTCTGCCAGTCAGCAGGTGCACAGGAAGCCAGGAGGGAGGATAGCCAGGACAGAAGACCCCAGCTGGCCAAAGGGATATTCTGTGGAATGTCATGGTCAGTGGCACTGGGGAAAATTGGCCAGGAGCTGCTGATCACTGCCCAGGGATGGGTTGGGTGTTGGTCAGTGAGTAGTCAGCAGTTTTACTGTACATAATTTGATCCTCTTGGGTTATATCCCTCTCTTTCCTTTCCTTAATAATAACAATAACAACAACAACAATAATAATAATAATAATAACAACAGTATCAGTTACCATATCAACAACTAAAATAATAATAATAATAATAATAATTATTATTGTATTACTTTATTTAAATTATAAAACTTACCTTAATTTGGGGCTTTTACTATTTTCTGACTCTTGTCTCCATCCTACCGTCCCACCAGCAGCCTTGGTGAGGAGTGAGCAGCTTGCAGCACTTGGTTTCTGTCTGGTGTTAAACCATGGCAGACTGTCATTACATCCAAAATGGAAAAAGGGATACTAAAGCTGATCATCCCAATAATTTTTTCTGAGGCCATTATTTTTTTTTACAAGAAATTCATGTCACCTAGATCTTCATGGAAAAGATGGCTACCAAAAATTACATGATTTATTACCAGCAAGGACCAGAGTGACATCATTAGGATGGATGATACCTGAGCTTTTTTTCAGTTTTGGTGGGGTTTTTCCAACTCTTTGATGTCTTACACTTTTTTAGTAATTCACACAGATACTATGTGCTTTGTCATCCTTGACAGGAATGGCAGGTATGATAAAATTGAATAAGGTGGCAGATAGCAAGGCTGCATTGCCAGTCAGGTCCTAAAACAGATTGCTCAGAAAAACTGTGAGGTGTCCCTTTCTGGAGATATTCAAGAACCATCTGGATACAATCCTGTGCCTTATGCTCAAGGATGATCCTGCCTGAGAATGGAGGTTGGACCAGATGACCCACTGTGGTCCCTTCCAACCTGAATTATTCTGTAATTCTGTGAAAATGCTAAGATTTCATGTTGATTATCCTTCATATGCTTTTGTGTCCAAGAATTCAGCATTTCTTATAAATGCATGGATTTCCTGTAACTGTGACAGTGCATATTTACTGAGTTTCTCTTGATTTTAAAAAGAAATCCAGAATGGAAAATAGTTGACAGTGTTGTGAAGTCAGCAACAAGTATATTCACCTATGAAATTATAAAGGTGTCACCAGAAGTGTCATGATTTCTTCAGATGCAATTTCAAAGAGCTGAGATGCCAGGACCTGCAGGTGCAGGCCAGATGAAAACACTGAATTATGTAAAATAAAAATAAGCTTTATTTCTTGAATCCTGCACATGTACCATTTCAAGTTACAGAAATCTGAAGATTTTCCAGAAAGAAAATAATATTCAGGGATTACTTCACTAGTATTCACACAGTTCCTGTGGGGAAGTTAATGAACTGCAGCTGGTGAGAAGGTGCAGGCATTTCCAGGGGGTTTTCCTGGTGCCATCCTGTTGTCATCTGCTCCCCTTTCATTTTGCAATTATTGTGCAAACAACAGCACACAAATGTGAGTGCAGTACAGCTGGGGTCAGATTTGGCTCTGGCAGTAATGGCTCTATCCCTTCCTCCAAGCCACACCTGCTGAGTGAAGATCTTAAGAGGGTCTAATGAGGCATGAGGTGGCCTCTGAACAAGTCACAGCAGCAAGAGCCAAGACAGCAGGTTGTGGCAGGAGGACCTGCCAAGAATTCATGGTGTCACTGCAGCTCCAGTGGTCACCAAGTGTCAGGAATATTCAGGCACCCTGGCACAGTGTGAGCTGAGCAGCAGCTGTGGAAGGCACTGCTCCATGAACTTATCCAGCCCAGCTGGTGTCAGCTGTGCCAGAACACTCTCCAGTGTCCTATGATCCTTGCAGGGCAATGGAGTGGAGCAGCCCAGTTGAGAAGGAGCTCAGCTTGGGAGGACAGGCAGAGAATCCTGCCAGCTGCATGGTGGGGGGCCACACACGACAAAGCCTGTTTTGACCTTTTGTGTGTTTGCCATCCACAGAAGGTCTAGGCTAAGACTAATACCTGTGAAATTCTGCAGAGGGTTATCCTCTCAGAGTCCCTAACTGGCCCAGCAGAGAGAGTTAAAGATTACCAGATTCCAGTCAATAAACCAAATCTTCTTTCTGTTCTCAGCTGTACTTTCATGTTGGTCACAAAAATCTATTGCATAACAGGGAAGCCAGAACAGATGTCCGTGAATGTTGCTTTTACCTTTCTTCACCATCAGACCTTCTTCATCTGTAGTACAGATCCTGCAATGATGTCATATTTTGGTATCTTTAAGCTTGAATGACTTTTTGAAAGAAACAGGGGTTTTTTGCCAGACCCACCACATTCAGTGCAGATAGCTAAATGAAACCTTATGACTGAAGAAAAACTGAGTACTCTACTCATGCCTTTTAGCCTAATACTAAGTGCAACATTATTTTTCATTATAAACTATACAATATTTTATATGTGCCTCTAAAATTGCAAAGAAAAAAATAAAACCAGGATTTGACTGCATACAATAACACAAACACCTCAGTGTTCTTGTGTATCCCAAATATGAGAATTTTTAAGACAAAATCATATTCAGCTTATGTTTTGGATTTTTTGTTGTGGGTTTTTTTTTAATGAATGGCCTGGCAAAACAACTCTGCCCAGGAGAACACTCTGACAGAACTGAGAAGTGACAAGATAATGGTGCAGAGGAACAGAATTCCTGTTTGGTGAAAAAGCTCCAGTGAGATTTTTGAACAATCCACCTTATTATATTTGTCAACTGAAAGCTGAACGAAGGAAGCCAAGCAATCTAACAAGAAGTTTTGTTGGAAATATAGAATTATGGTGAAACATTACATATACTTAAATTTTTCCTACTGACCCCTCACCTTTTGACCAATAGTACCAAGCAGACGTTTTCCTGGGAGAGGTGCCTGTTGCCTCATCTACACAATAAACCTCATCTCAGGGCAGATAATGAGCTCTGGAATTATCTACAGAACCCATCCAAGCAGATTATCCACTTGCTGCAATATGTGCACTGGCTGCCTGTGGCTTCAGCCAGGAATGTCCATCTTTCTTCTAAATCTTTCCATGGTTTCAGTGTCGCAGGCATGACCTTGCAGAACTTGTACTATTAATGAAATCATTAGTCTTGTCATAGCAGCTGATCCTTAACTTCCAGACATTTCAGTTTCCTGGGTTCAGAGTCATTCATGCAAATGACAGCATGACACAGTAACGCAGTGGCTGTTCATTCAAAGAATAATAAAAAAACTCACACTTAATTTCAATGAGAAGAAGAAAGTTCTTGTTTTGACACTGCTCTAAAAATAAAACCTTTTCAGTTCTTTTCTTTATTAAAGCACTAGATCATGACATTTAGATGACTGATGAAAGAATATATTTTACTTTTATTTTTCTATTATTGAGGATTAATATGAGTAACAACCTTAGAGATACACTTATTAAACCTATTGCTGTGAATAGCAGTGGTAGTCTCTGTGTGAGTAGGGAAGGCTTCCTGCACATTGCCTGAAGATTTCATTTTGTTATTTTGGTATATTAGAATGATTTGAAGAGAGGGCTAAAACTGCTGAGAAATGGCAATGGAACACAAGCGCCAAAGGGAGATGGGAGGAAAACATTTGGAGACTAAATGGGCACATGATTTGTGCCTTTACCTGAGAAGCTCTGGTCAGACCTGTGTGTGTGATTTCCTGCTCAGCTTTAGAGAATATGGTTTATCCAGATGGACAGACAGGCACTTTTGTTATCTAAAATGATTCAATATTCAAAATAAGCATTCTGAAGGTTCTACATAAATGCCTGACTCCTGCTGATTTCTGAAAAAGTAATCCACCAACCTGACTATGTGGGGATGAGCTTTAAAGTTCCAGCCTTTTCTGTAAAATGTGCACATCTAGAGTTATGCACAACTGAATCTGTGACTTCACTGGCTCCTGGTTATGGCTTGTGTGCAGACTGGGCAGATGGATGCCTCTATCCACTGAGAATCTCTGGTAAGCCTGGCTGCATCCAGATTTTGCTGTGCAATTCTGTGGGCCTGTCTTTCTTATTAGGGCTGTGTGGTTATTTATAGAGCAGTGGCTGAGACTGGTGATCCACTGACTGTGAAAAGTCATAGCAAGAAGTGGCAGCTGAGAATGTCGTATTTAATTTTTTTGGGTGTAAGAACTGATGGGAAATTGGATTTTCAAAAGGTTTTTGGCAGGGGGGAGGTCATGTTTATTTTTCAATGTAACTTTAACACTGGAGCACAAAATTTTCCCAAAGATGCAATAACTGAAAGTTCTGCATTTCAGAATTTTGTCAGAGTACCTTACAGTAATTGCAATCTAGTTACGTTGTTCCACTCTTCTCTGAAAAACTGTATCTCCAGAGATTTGCTGAAGCTGGGTAGATCCAGAATACACTGATAAAAAACCATATGATCCATTAGTCAAGACATAAAAAGGCCTGCTAATGTGCAGCAAGGAGATATGCATCTATCAATGCTGTGACATTTCTAATAGTAAAATATTTCCAAACTGAAATATTTCTGTTCTCTACAATTACGTTGATTCTTATAGTAAGAAAATCAAACTAGACCAAACAAAACAAAAATATCCAAATAACCAAACAACTGAAAAAAATCCACAAAATTAGCTGCTGAAGTTGTAACAGGAAAAGGGACAGAAAGAAAACTGAGATACAAAAAGATGGAGGGAGACGTGGTCCAGAGATTGAGTTTGTTTTCAAGAACTCTTCATTGCTTAGAATACTGTTGTGCATCACAAGGTCTAAGACTAGAAGCAATGCAGAGACAGGCACCAGGGCAGGCTATGAGGGTGGAACAATAGTCATAGCATCAGTCTATGCTCAAATAATTCCCCTGTGTGCAGCTCACCAAGTTAAAGATATTGGGTGTTATTTTCAGCTCTGCTCAATTGTTTCATGAAACCTTTGAAATTAAGGAATTGTGCTAATGTGTTATAGAAAAAAAATGAAACCCAAATTTATCATTAAAAAGAAACCCAACAACTTGTAATTGGCAACTCTGTAGCTTTAAGCACATGGATCAACCTTTCCAGTTTGCTTGGGGAGAATAATAAACTGTGATTTCTTCTATAAGCCTGCAGTTATTTGGAAGAGAAAAGCAGAGATCAGCTGTCATTACAGAGAATGTCAGAAGAGTTTGTGGCAGCAAGCCATAGTGAGGAGGTTAAATAAAACCTCCATCATGACTTGTTTTGTTCACACTACTGGAGAGAGATTAATATTAAAATTAGCAGGTCATTATGCTCTTTGGGGAATAGGTGTAAAGTTTACATTGATAAAAGTAGCTCTTGTAGCATCACATACACAGCAGATCTAGCTAAGAAAAAATTATCAGCCTATAGAAGATAAAGAGAATTATGACCCAGCCTCTTTCTCCTGGTGGGTACCCTCATCTGTTTCCAGGAGGAAAACCACAAAAATTTGCAAGAAAGACATTGATCTCTTATTGCTCCAGCTGGGTAAGCTGGGGAATGTAGAGATCAATGGGATAAGGCAGGGGCAACATGAGAGTGAAGGACTCAGTGTCAGCAGTTACCCTCAGCTGAGGACATTGCTTTACATCTGTCATCTGACTTTCGTCCCATCTAACAGTAATGGTCAGATATTTACCTCACACCCTTTTCCCTTCACTCAGCCTTTATGCACTTCCACATTTTTATGTTTTTGTCTGCTTTCTGCTGCTCCAGCACAACTCTGCCCTAAAGTGCTAAAAAATTACAATCAAATGATGAATTAAAAGGTCATCTGTGATGCAAAAAAAGGTGTTTTGCGAAAATTTTCTCAGATCATAATGCTTACCTGCTGGATTATCAGCTCTGCTTCCATCTTGACCAGTCAGATAATGAACCCCCTGTAAAACAGGCTCTCTTCTGTTTGCATAGAAATCTAGATTTGGCTTGGAGCCACACATGCAGGTCTTTACACGAGTGGAGTTGCTAAGCTACAAAGTTTAGCTGGTACATTAAATTTCAGTAGTCTTTATGAAAAATAGCTGCTTAGGATAAATACACCAAGGGAGTCACATTCCCACTCACCTTTACAGGGGCCAGTCATGGGCACAGGACTCCCAACATAACGGGAAACCACAACAGCATCTTTTAGACTGCGAGAAAAGGTGACATTCTGGACATCAACAGAAGATTCTCAAATGTCTCCTTTTGAAGGGGCAAAAGCCAATACAACTGTTTACTTTTTTGCCCCCACAGAACATCATTTCAACTGCAGCACATTTCCTCTGCAACACATTTCCTCTGCAAGTGTTCGAGACCAAGAACACAGAAAGAGGAGAGGAAGTGTATGTACCTATAAATAATCTAACACACAATCATTAAGGTAAAGAAAACAGCTGAGATGAGGAAAGACAGATGAATCCTCATGATACAAAGCTCAAGACAAACAGTAACTGTTAAGATCTAGGATAAGAGCATTACTCAGGCAGATTATCATATAGCTGTCTCCTGTGAGAGTTATTTCATCTTGTTCTGAAGTATTTGACTCTGGCCCTTGTCCATAAGTGGATAAATGAGTTGACAAATGGTATTTCTGACATTGTGGTAAATCTTATGTTCCACAATCAGGGCAGCTGGCAGATTTTGAGGCAGTCTTCTGGATTAGACTTTACACACACAAATCACTGCAAAGAGGCTGTACTATAATATATTGTGACATCACACCTCTACTGTTATGCCAACCTTCTTGAATTGTTTTTTTCCTCAAAGGACAGAATCCTGAACTCCAACACATCTTGATTAAACTGAGTGTGAGCATGTTCTGGTTTATAAGGCAGATTTCATGACTGAAAACACAGTGAAATATTTCACTCAGATCTTTAATCTCTGCATCCTTTTGCTATTGGGGCAGGCTTTCAAAGACACATGTGAGGTGCATGATAAAGAGCAGCACCTGCACTGAGTAACTTTGCAATAAACTGTGAGCAGTTTTCTGGACTGGGAAAAAATTATTTTATTGTAAATCTTAATTTAAATTCATTTACATACTATATATATATAT
>VWZU01010907.1:1719674-1751902 GCA_013397095.1 Sterrhoptilus dennistouni
TCCGGCGTTGGGGGGGGGGCTGTGGGCAGCCTCTAGCGACCAAGCAGCCCCCCCCCCACTGCTCCCCTCAGGGGGACCACAGAGGTGGCTCTTTACTGTTACAATACAATTATTACATTTTAAAATATTAATATACTTATTCTATGACAATCAAGGGTTTCAACTCTTCAAATCTTTAACATTTCTAATTTTCATTTTTATCAGTAGGACATGGTCCTCATCTGCTCTTCTTTGATTCATAAATAAATGAATAACTGCACAACAAATGAAGCCCATGCCTCTGGATCTGAGACCAGTAACCAGACACTAGGAAGATTCCACCTGAGGATGAGGAGTGAATTCAGAGGAGGCCACCAGATGATTAGAAATGGAGCACCCCTACTGTGAGGACAAGCTGAGGGAATTGGTGTTGTTCAGCCTGGGGAAGAGAAAGCTTCAGGGTGACCTAATTGCAGCCTTGCAGTACCTGGAGAGATCCTACAGGAAAGATAGACAGAGGCAATTTACAAGAGGATGTAAATTGTGACCGGATGAGGGGGAATGGGCTCAAACTAAAAGAAAGTAAGTTTAGATTGGACATTTGGAACAAATTCTTCCCTGTGAAGGTGGCCAGGCACTGGAATAGGCTGCCCAGAGGAGTTGTGGATGCCCCATCCCTGGCAATGTTCAAGCTCAGGTTGGAAGGAGCTCTGAGCAGCTGGGTCTGGTGAAAGATGTCCCTGCCCACAGCAGGGGTGGCTAGAACTAGATGATCTTCAAGGTCCCTTGCAACCCAAGCCAGTCTATGACTTAAAAATGAGTTAGTATTGGTATTGATTTACATTTTTTAAAGAACAAATGTGGGTGAATCTCATGAAACCATGGTCAGATACATTTATCTGTGAGCAAAGGCCCACCTTCAGCTCCCACTTTCCTATTGTAATAGACCATGGTGACACAAACAGAAGGTGTAAACTCAGTGCCAGCACACAGAAGGGAAAGAATAAAGGGAAAAATATCAAATCCAAGCTATTCATACTGAGGAGAAACAAGGACAAAAAAAAATGCTGTTAAATAAAGATGCACAGGCAGTGTCACTGAGCACTTATATATTCCTTTTTAAAAGTAACTGCAGGTATCAGAGTGCAGGCTTTGTGACAGGCAGATCTTGCTAATCCTTTACTACCCTTTAGCTCAGTGCTGGGTTAAAGGTGCAGTGGAGCTGGAAGGGGAGCAGCTGGAACACACAGCCAAAAATAGAAAGTGTCTACGAGCTGTCAAGGGTGAGTTTGCAGCAACACAGCCACACGCCTTCAGCCAGGGCACAGGGATGTGCTTTTGGCAGCATGGGCAGAGGACAGGCTCCTCTCAGTGATCCTTTGTGCTGCACTGACCTGAACCCACAGCACAGCAGTATTGCCATGGAGGAGGAGCCTGGAGGCAGAAACCTCCAGGAAAGTACAAATCTCTGTGGGTAAGAGATGAAGTACAAGTTTTGGTTTTGCTCTGCCACAAAGAACCTAGGAGAATCTTGCCCAGATGAAAAGGTCATTCTCCCCACCCCTGAGATTCAGAAGCATAGAACAAGTTAATCTGGTCACTGCTAGGATGTGTGTCTTCCTCCTGTGCCTCCCCTGGTGGCTGTATGGACTGTATGTGCTCATCCTGGAGGTGACTGGGTCTTTCCCTGTTCTCTCACTCCAAATCTCTACTTCTGCCTCTGAGAAAGGAACTGCTGCTTATCTTGATGGATTATCATGTGGCTATATTCATTATTCTACCAAAACACCTCCTGATTCTGAGCAGGGAGGTGCTAAAAAAAAATAAAAAAGAAAAAGTTTAGAAGAAGCTATGCTGCATTCCCAGGAGCCAAGTGCTCTCTGAACCAGGAGCTTTTGCTTAAGCCATACCTGCTGAGACCTACTGTCTCAGGAATCTTGTGTTTTGCACGGCACAGGCTTTACCTTTGCTGAGAAATAAACAGGCTTCTGGGAGTGGAGGATGCCTCAGCATCTGCTGTCTGTGGCTGTGAATTAACTTCTCTATGGTGTTCTTGATAGCCTTGGCACATTCACAGGCTGGGAACAAAGCAATGGCTATTGGCCACAGCATATGTGCTCATTTATCCTGAATTTTCTCATCTGTAAATGGGCATCTGCTCATTCAGCCTGGGAGACTGATATCACTGTTCTCTCCTCCATGCAGGAAATGGAGACGCTAGCAGACTTTCATTGCTTGGACTCCCTGACCACCAATGCTCAGGCTGCCATTTGCTATGGAGGTATCAACTTTTAGCACTTCTAAACCAATGCAAGGACAAGGCAAATGGCAGTTTTCTCTGCAAATTCAAATGGATAGACAAACAGCAATTCAAGGTGGCTGAGAAAACAAAGATGCACTCTAATTTTAGCTGCTGATGAAGCACTATCACACCTAACTCCCTGTGTGGCTGTAAGCCTATCAGACAAGATTTACAGTTGTATCTAGACCTCTAAAGATAAAGAGGTGTCAAAGGAGAGCTATTAAAGCATCCAAATGAGTTTCTCCGTTACCTTCTGTAAGATTTAGTGTTTTACCTGAATGGATAATTTTTGCATATCTTCCAGACATCTTTAAGACTCCAGAGCCCTGCAGGAAGGTCCCATTTTAAAACCAGCTGCAGTGTCCAGGCCTGTGCACTGCAGCAAGTCACTTCTTTCAGGAGTGCTGACACCCATGGGCATATTTCTGTGGATCCCTCTATGCAGCTGGCAGGTGAAACTGGGGCTTTCAAAGTGCTCCTTGTAGGTACCAGTGGTACATACAGCATCTCATACTGCATTGTATCTCAAATAGCCAGATGGTGTGAGTGCTCCCCTCCATCCCAGCCAAAATGTCTACCTTGTTATCCCTCTTGGTTAGAGATAGGTCACATACATCACACCTAACACACATTTCAGCCTACTTACAGCTAAATAGCCTTTTAAAGTTTGTCTAACTTTCTTCTGAAGTGATAGAAAAATATATAATTCAGAAAAGCAATTTATCCCTGCTATAATACTTCACTCCTCAGGTGACCTGGATCACCCTCCAGAGATAGTTTCTTGTCTTCAACTAGTAAGGGGGACAAAATATAATGATCTCAGACTGTGAGTCAGGCTTTTTAGATCTTGATTTTCTTGTATTCAGGCATTAGATTATTTTTCAAAAAGAGATCAAGCTTATTGACACAGAGACACTCTAGCTGAAGAAAGGCCACACAATTATCAAGGCTCTTTTTTGGTTTGTTTTCCCTGTTTTAGTAGTTATTTTAATAAAATATTTTTCATCTCATGGTTATGATTATACACCATAACACCTGGACTATGCCTTTACAGTTGCTGGCTAAGAGCTAAACAAGTTATCATATAGAACAGGTCTCTTGTGTCAAATTACAGTGAGCTTCAGGTTGTAAGACAGGCTGTTGATCTTGGATGGGTTGATTTTGGATACCCACCCAGCTGTTCCATCATCCCTCCTCAGCAGGACAGGTGACAAAGTAAACTGGAAAGGTTCATGGTTTGAGATATATTGAAGGAGATTCATTTGCCAATTACCATCACGGGCAGAACAGACTTGACTTGGAAAAAAGCAATTTAATTTATGGTCACTTTCAATAGATTCAACCAGTGAGAACAAAAGCAAAAGTAAAACGCTGTCCCCCAGTCCTTGTTCCCAGGCCTACCTTCTCCCGTTTCCACCCTGATTTTTCACCCCCAAAGGGTACAGGGACTGGGAATGATGACAGTTGTGTGGAGACAGGACCCAACTTCCATTGCTCAGGACCTCTGGCTGCTGCCCCCTGCCCATCCATGGAGATTGACCAGAGTAGAGATCCCTTAGAGCATCAATGCCTGCCATGTCCACCTGGTCCTCCACTCCTGCCTAGAGTTCCCTTGTTTGCAGAGGACAAAGAGTTTGAGCTTTCTCAGTGCCTGAAATGACATCCCTGCCTGTATTGGCGTCAGGGGCAGTTTTCTGCCCCTCTTGGCTTGGTAACCCAACACAGAATTGCATGGGGAGCAATATATATTCCTGTGGTTTTGTGCCTTGGACAAGGGCCACAAGCAAATGTAGCCAGTGGTACAGATAGTGTTAAAAAACAAACAAACAAACAACAAAAAAAAAAAAAACCAAAACACAAAAACAACAACAACAACAACAAAAAAAACCCCAACCAGTTAAAAAGAGAGGTTGAAAACAGTTGTCCACAAAGAGAGATGTCACTGAGGCTCCAATTGCTCCTGGAGCTGTCATTCAGCTCACATGGCCAAATGAAAAGTGAAAGGTCCTTCACCACCACCATACCTTCCCCAGCCTGCCCCTGACCTAATTCCTGTTTATTTAGATGAATGTCTGATATTATTCAGGCTTCCCAGTGTACATCCCACCTGAAGTGAAGAATTATCCTCTCTCTGAGCCTTCCTAATCACCATTCCACAGCAATCAGTTAGGAGGTGACTAAAAGAAATTAGGCCTCCAGGAGAGTGGATAAACGCTCCAAACACCAAGATCTGGCCTCATGTAAACACGTTTCACAATCAAGAGTGAAATCAAACAACAAAAAGTTCTGAAACCAGAATTTGTCCTCGAGTAGAGCAGTGGAAGACAGATGAATGTGGCCTTTGCTGGCACATAGAAGAGTGTCATCTCTGCCCAGAGGCTCTTTCCAGGAATGTCAGTAATTTACTGAAAGAGGAAAGTTGCTCATGGAGCAGACAAGATTTTAAAAAACAGAAGATTCTCAGCCCCCTAGCAAGAGCTAGAGGGGAGCCAGCGTAACCTGGGCCCAGCAGAGCTGAAAAGCTGAGTGAAAACTGTGCTGGCTGTCCAGCCTCCACTTCTGCTTGAAAAATGACCTGGTGCCTCTGTCTACTTAATAAACTTCATTTGGCACATTTGCAAAGATATGATGTCCAAGTTTTCCTTGGCTGTGTCAGATCAACTTGTCCATCAAGAGCTTGGCTGTGTGATGGAAGTGAAAATCATATTCCTACTTCTCAGAGATGGGCAAAAGGTCTTAGATGGATATCTTATTTAAAAAAAAACAAAAACAAAAACAAAAACAAAAACAAAACAACAAACAAACAAACAAACAAACAAAAAAAACCCACAGAAAATAAACCCCACAAAAACCAAAAATACAGAAAAAGCCCCTAAACAGCAGGCCTGAGTGTAAATTATTTAATTATTTCTAAATTTAACCTAAATTCTGCCAACTAACATTAACTGGGAAAACCAATTAAAACAAAATTTAAACTGTAATTCTTTCTGGGTCTTTCATAGCATTTGATATTTTGCAGTTGACAGTGGCATTTCAACACACAACAGGCCTATCTTAATCTGGGGGAAATAAAAAAAACATCCAGGCAAGTTTTTTTAATGATGATTATTATTACATTGACTTGATGAGTGAACTAAGGATGGAATCTCTTGCATATTGTTGTAGTTTTCATTCTATCCCTCTCTAGTATTTTTTGGATGGTTGGTTGGCCAGTTTTTTATCATAATGTGCAACTCCAGGGAAGGAAACACACTTGGTCTACAGCTCCTGGCTGCTTCAGTCCTCTGTGTGCTTTGAGCAAGGCAAATTGTCATCTGGGTAAATGCCACACAATGTGACCCTTATTTCACTGCAGTCAGCAGTACAGGATGAGGCCCAGGAGGAGTGAGGACCCTAGAAATGAGATGCTTCATCAGTTCTTTGCAATACACACTTCATATTTCGGGATGCGTCCTTTAGTGACCTGATGAGGTTGTCAGGGCTGTGGGAGCAGCTGTCCCTAGAGGGCTCTTTGTTGTCTCAGAGGTCTCTCCTCTTAAATTAACAGATGGGGACACAGGATGAAACCGGAAAGAAAGTTCAGCTATTTGTAAATGGTGAGTTTGTTTTTTTGCTTTGTTTTCTTCTGTATTGTTTTGTTATTGTAGTGGATGGCTGAGAACCCTGGTCCCTCTGGCAGCAAATCATGTACTGAAAGCAAATAGCATAAAAAACCAAGATGCAAAGCGACTGTCAGGGAGGTTTAGGCAATGTGTCAGCCAGAGAAATGAAGCATTTTTTCAAGCATGAGAAAAGTTCTTGCACAAAGAAGATTCCAAGTGGAAGAGAGAGAAAGGAAGGCTTTGAGACTAAGAAATTATTTTTTTTCTGAACCCTCTAAAGAGATAAAGCAAAGACAATTCTGGATTTGTTACTGATATGAAATGGAAATGGTCTCTACTCACAATGTGCTTGGAAAGTACAGGTAATGCTGGATTACCTCTAGCAGCAATTTCTGTTGTAGCCAGAGGTATAAGAATAAAACTTGTCTTTGTATCAAAAATTTCACAATAACTGGAGTCCCTGCTTGGAGTTTTCATCTTGTCCTATTGTTAGGGAATGAGATTTGCCAAAAGCCTCACAGAAAATTGCAAAAGGATACTGTAAGTGGAGAATCTCAGTTTGGAGGGTTCAAAAGATCCAGAGCCATGGCAGCAGGGCTTTGTAGAGGGATATTCTGTTTGATTGCTCACTGCAGAAAACTGAGGCCTGAAATCCAGGAAGGCTTTAAATTCAATAATAGGATTAATGGGTACAGAGGCTCCAACACCAGATTTCACTGCAGAAGCATCAGAGTCTTAACCTCCACAAATCAGAGAGAGATACAGGTGCATAGACTTTGTCTTTCTCCTCATACAGGGGAGGTAACACATCTGCAATGTGGGTGCAAGATTAGCAACTGCAGTCTTTGATTCCAGGTCTCAAAGTATTTTGTATTTCCTGAAGCCCTAATACCCAGGATTATGTTTTCCTTTATTTTTGTAATTAAAAAGACCTTCTGAGCACAGAAAAGTGGTGTATAGTTCTAATATCAGGAGGATTAAAATTTCAGTGCTATTATTTTTCCTTCAGTTTTAAAATACCTTGCTGCTTAAATGAGTCTTGTATTTTCCCACTTCAGCCTCCTGACTCTTGAAGACCAGGCAGAAGGATAGGAAAAGTGGGATCCATCATTCAGGGCAGGTACAGAGCACTAAAACAGGAGTAGGTTAGTCCAGTTCTTGCCCCACTCCTACTCTTCATTTCTTTCCTCCCAGGCAAAGTGTCAGGGATCACTTATTTCTGCTCCCACAAACCCTCTTCTCTAAACCAAAGGCTCTCTCACTGTAGAGGGTTGAGATTTAATCTTCTTCCCTCCCTGCAGCTAACTGTGAGCTCTGACAGTCCAGACAGTTTCCTCATTGGAAAAGGCACTTAGCCTTGCACTGTGACTCTTTACCCATCAAGAAGATAAATCAGTGGACTCCAGTGTGAGCACTGATTGTATTGGGATTGCTATTAATAGTATTTTACTGTCAGACTATCAGGCAGATGTCTCTTCTCCCATTATTTTTGGTACTGAAACACATAGGCCACTTAAATTAGAAGAACCAAAATGATTGCTAAAACCAAGGGAAAGTGAATAAAAAAATCAAGGGGTTCTTGCTGGCTTTGACTCAGCTTTGTGATATTACATTCCTGCTTCTTTCTGTTCATTGGAAATACAGGAGAAAACTTAATTTCCCAAACGTGTCCTATGGCATTAAGATATTCCTGAATTTTTTGGTCCAGGGAATGTATTCAACTCCTGTCTGTTGCTGATGACACAGAGAAATAGCTAAGTAATTCTAGTTGCATTAAACTACTGCATTATCCACCTTAAAGTGGGTGATAATAATACAAATCTGGAGACTTGCTAGAAAGTGTTTGTCATGCAGTCATGTAAATGTAAACCTTGTCTTTCTTTTTATGTATTTCATGCAATGTCAACAATGTCAACAACACCAGTTATTAATCATTCATTTTTATGTACACTCAATTTTATTAGTCTGTATTTAGAGCCCTCATTTATCTTGCCCCCAGCCTGATAGTTTCAGATTTTGTGTCTTATTATTAGACTAAAAGTGTATAACTTAAATATGAGTCTGAAAGAAGAACTTGAACTATTTTTGAGCTTTTAAAATACACTGCACCACAATTTCCTGAGCTTCAAACCTCACTAAGTTCATACATTTCCCAACTCCCTTGATAAAGAATGGAAACAAAAAGCCCCAGATTCATCCTGGCTTACTGCAGGCATAGGCAAGAGGTGCCCACTTCAGGGAGCTGTCAGTCTAAATCTCCCATACTATTCTGGAAAAGACAGTTAACTCCACTAAAGCAGAGTTGTCTGTCCACCTTATACATGATGGATTCCACCTGACTCCTTGAGGGCAAATAAAGTCCTCTCAGCTCCTGCCTTACATTAAATCATTCAGCTGGGTTCCCACTAGATGTAATGAATCTGGGCCAAGGAAAGTGGGGTTTGTTGGACACAGCAAGAAACATCCACAGGCTATAACTACTTTCCTAATAAAGATGAGGGAACACCAATGGCCACCAGACCCAGACTATATGTTTTTCTGTATTCTTCAGACCAGCATAATTTTGGTCTGGGACATCTAGAACTTCCCCTAGGACCTAGCAGAGGGCAGAAACTCTCAGTGAGTAGGCTGTGTACAGTCATCCTTTGGGGAGCAAGCAAATTTAACAATATTGACAGGGGTTGAAAATACTAAAGGATGATTTTAGACACAGGTATTTTACTAGAATTGATGTAACTGGGGCTTGGATTAGCCCCAGCTACCTCCAGACTTCCCCTAACCAATGCCAGATGCAGATATTTTCAAGCTTCTCTTTTGTTAAAGTCTAACTGCAGATAAATCAATGCAGTAACAGCATTTCATTTAAAAAAATGTGGGCAGCACTTTGAGACATTTCCATTGCCATGTCACCAGGTTATGATCTGCTTGTGATTTAAATGTTCTGATTGTTTTTCTTTAAACCAAACAATTTATGTCTCTCTTTGTGACCTTGCCAAAGTAAACATGCCAGGGAAGAGGAAGGGTCACAGTTTGACAGATCAGCCTGCATGGCCATAGGAAACAGCTCTCAAACAGACAAACCTGACTTACAGAATAGTTTGATTTTAATCAAATGGAAGTTTGCACTAGAAAACAGATCTTGAAGCTTAATATAATATCTAAATTAGAAAGGAAAATAATAAAGAAGGCCCTGGACTATTCTTCTTCAGGGAATAGGATTACCAACCCATCACCACTGAATATATATAGAGAAAGAATTTTTTTTTCCTGAATTACTATAAGACTATCAAGGAAATTCTACCATGCCCTCATGCTATATGCAAGTCAATCAATGAATATAAGTCAATATGACTACTGCTAATGAGCTCAGTGGAAATATAGCTATGAATATTTGGGATGCTTAAGAACTCTAGGAAAGATCATGGGTCAAGCATCAAAAACTGTTGGGTTTTTTTAAAATTACATCTGATGCCACAAGTGTGTGGTCTACAGCTTAGAAATGGAAGAACAAATTCCAAGACCACTCAAACCCTCACATCAGGTAGATCTTTATCTCTGAAAATTGTATCTTAATTAAGAATAACTTCAAACATATGCACCCAAAATTACAGATTGTTTTTGAAAATAATAGCTTTACCTTGCCCAATTATCCCATGTAACATGAGGATGAAAGTTAGCAGCTTCCTGTTCTGTTACTCAGATACGTAGATCTCAACTCTTTCCCCAAATTGCTATCAGTACTTCTATCTCATACTGAGATTTTTGGATTTTTTTGTGCTTTCTCTCTAGATTATTCAGTAGCATTCACTAGCATCATTATTAAACAGAAACACAGACAGTCTCTTCTAATTTCTGAAACCACACAAGTTTCTCTGACATTTAAAAGAAAAATACAATTGAAATTCCTTTTTTTGATATTGATAAATGCAGACAGTTTTGTAGTTCTTTCGTTTATTTCCCTCCCAAAATATCAATCAACCTTTTCAGGCAATTACACTTAAAACATCATTATTATTGTTTTATTTTGAATAATGTTCTTGTAGCCATAACTGTCTACATTTCTGCAGTAGGCTTTGTTTCCTTTAGAACTTATTTATTTATTTCAAGAGTATCAGTTGAAATAATAAAAAGATACTGCTTTTTTTCCCTGTAAATCTTTCTAGTTTGTTGGTTTTGTAAGAACCATCTCAGCAGCAGCTCAAATATAAGAGGGTTCCAAGCAGATCTCATTTCATATGTAAATTAATTTGTCTGATCTTCATTTATTCCAAGTCATTTTTTAATAAAAATCTTGGGAAGAACTGAAACTGAATCTTAATGTCTCATCTCCAGGCTTCACATAGCTTTTATGTCTTTCAAGCAGCCTACGAACCAAGCAAAATATAACCACGTGTTTGATTTGCATTCTGAATTACACAGTATTCTTACTACTGTAGTAAGGTTTTCCTGTATTTTACATAATGATTGCTCCAACAGAAAATTTATACAACATAGAAGCAGTTCTTGAAAATTAGGAGCAGGACAAAATCTTTTCCCCACCCCACTTCTGTGCTGTAACCACACCACAATTATGTCTTCTCCTTTTTGTTTTTTCTAGGACCAGAGGTCCCTCGTTGGAAGGATGGGGGGAAGGCGAGGCTGACTCACAAATAACTTCAAAACATTTAGGGTGGAGGAGAAAAAGCAATCTGAACTTCCCTGGTTCTGTGCCAAACTCTCTCATCATTCAACTGGTACATAAAGGGAGACAAAGAGGACTGTGATGGGCAGCACAGTCAGTTCACTAGGAAACAAAACTGAAGAAACCTCCTCTTCTGAGACTCCCAGTTGGGTTGAGGTTTTGCTGCTTGGAAAGGTGTATGTAGAGTTCAGGAACCTGCAGGTTTTGTTCCACGGGCTTAGGGGCTTTATAACCTTAAATTCCATCACTATTTTACTGTCTTGCAAAACACACTTAAGCATTTCCAAAGATACTGGGGAATATAACAGCTTCTGCCCCTGGGACTATGCACTTTGAGACAGAAACATCCTTTTATTTAACCATCAGTTTTGTCTGATTCAACTGAGTGTCTCACTGTTGCTGCAAGGGCGTGTGTACAAAACCTCACACAGCACTGGCGTTTGGTGTCTCCTGAGGAAAGGAAAGTTCTTTCCCTTTCCCAGAGACATTCAGTTGAAGTTTTGCTGTGCTGAGGCAATGCCAGCTCAGCTCATCCTCAGGAGCTGCCTACTCTTCTTGGCAATATGGGTTTATCCCCCTCTGGTTTGGCCATATTTTCCACTTGCTTTAGAAAAAAAATTGTATATATGTACAGGGATTTAGGTTTTAAAAGACAACATCTAAATGTACAAAGAGCTGTCTGAGGCCTGAATTTCTTCTTGAACTCAGTTCAGAACATCCTAATTCCATAGCCAAAACTCTACAAGGCTTCAGATTAAATTATTGAATGACCCTTTGTGCATTTCAGTTCTAAAAGGGAAGAGTGCTCTGGGATAAGAACACAATCATAGAAAACCTCTGGTCAGAAAGGACTCCTGGAGATATCTAGTGCCTCTCCTCTGCTCAAGTCAAAGGCAGCTTCCAATTTGGGTCAGGCAGCTCAGATTCTTATTTAGGATTCAGTCAAGATCTGAACATCCCCAAGACTGGAGTTTCAACCATCTCTGTGAACAATTCTTCCAAGTGTTTAACTACGTTCATGGTGATTTTTTGGTTTTTATTGTTCTTATGTTCCTTATATCCTGACTGAATAACAAGGAGTTTCCAATGATCAGGAAGACAAGTGGCATCCATGGGAAGGGACTGATTAGAAAAATTAGATATGGAGTGCAGAGAAAAACTTGAAGCACTGCTTAATAATGGAAACAGTCATTTGTATTAACACTCTAGGATCCTAAGAGAAATGTCAAAACAAGAATGAGAGCAGTGGACAATTCAGGTAATAATAATCCTGCCTCTTTTTTTCAGACAATTTTATTCAGATGAAATCTTGATCACAAGGTGAGCTTTGCAAAGCTTTCATACTTCTCACTCTCACAATAATGCTCCAATTATCAGAATCTTAATTACCAAAACAAATTACAGGGAAAAAAAAAAACCATTCAGCATTCCATTTTTAGCTGCAGGCAGCTGCAGCTGGGCATGATTATAATAGCAATGATTAGTTGCCCATGGAAATCGCAATGATGTTTGTGAATAAGCTTCCCCAAGTTTACATTTGAAGATTATTAAAAACAGTATGGTCAGTTGCTTAGTGGGGTCAAGCAGCCAGAGGTTCCTTACAGATGTCTTCCCAGAATCTCATCATCCATGTTTTTAAAAGGCAATAAATTAATTGATTCTCATCATCTGTCTAACGCTGTGGGCTCACATGAGCTCTTCGAACACAGCAAAATGATCTTCACCTTTCTACTTAATCTCTTTATGGCACATGGATTTCATTTAGTATTTCATGGAGAGCATTTCCCACAGACATCCAAACACAGCTGAAATGTTATTGAAATCTTTCCCTCCTGCAATACAGAGAATAACTATCAGCCCAGCACATCAGTGTCATTTAGATCACTGGTGAGACACTTCAAACTGCTAGGTCTGTGGAGAAGCTCACATTAATTTGCAATGCAGAGAAATTTAGGGGGATTGTTTTAATGTGGCACAGCCAATTAATTAACAACAGAATGACCTTAGCACTTCACATCACACCCAGGATAATTGATTCCATGAGATCAAGCCTCTGAAGGGGTATTAAAGCACAGCTCAGATGTACTGAGTGACAGCAGAAATGTAGAGGCATCACCACAAACGGATTTACAGGTGAAAATTGCATCAGTACAGATGCTAATGTGGAGTCACACCTGGATCATTAAAGTAATCCCAAAGGCTCCGTGAGTATGCATTTCAGCAGCAGAATTGCTTGCTTTAGACTATCTTATGACTGGCTCTAAAAGGAGTATTTTTGGAATAGCTCTTACGCCAAAGCTATCCCAAAATAAAAATCTCCATCATGAAGTAAACCATACTCTGTATGACACCCCTTAAGTCCCTTTTAAACACCTCTGTCAGGCAATCAGCACTCTTTTCTGTATTTCTGTCAAAGTCCAGCTGCTTTGTAGCTTGATCTCACTGTCTCAGCCACATTTCCACCTCCAAGAGACTCCTCTGGGAAGCTTTTGACCAGCTGCTGTGGAAAAAGGAGCTTTGTCAGAATGAAGGATTGCTTATTTACTCAAACAGCTGCCAGAGGAAAGAGTTAGCCCAAGAGCACATCATCACCAAGCCTAACTAAAGTTCACAATCTCCTCAAAAGTTTTAGATGCTCCTTGTTGACTCAAAGAGCCAGGTTCATTTCCTGAAGGTTCCTCATCCTCTTTTGCTTCTCTTGGGTTCACTCCTGAAATATCTCCTTTAAATAGCTCTTTTCCTGCCTCACTTATTCCCCTGTGCCAGCTCTGACTTTCCCCAAAACTGTCCATAGAAATGGTTTGTGAAGTGTTCTTTTAGTTTTTGATCTTAGACCCATGAATTGTAGAAAAGCCCAACGTGTCTGTGTACTTGGCTGCAGACAGATAAATAGGCACTTGCCCTAAGCCTTCTTTGTTCTTTCAAGGCCTTCTGATATTTTCTTTGAAGATATTTTTTATCTGCCCTCGTTTCATTTCTGACTGCTTTTACCAACAGCCCTTTGTCTTTGTTCCTTGCAGCTATATAAACAATATCAAGTAGGTAAATTGAAGGATATAGACAATAGTTAAAATATAACCAGACAGCTCCATCATCTGTGAACTCTTCTACAAAACACTATTCCGAAAGCTGGCTCTGGGCTGAAATAATTACGGTACTTTGAAAACAAAGTAATTATTTCCAATTAAATCACTTTAATAGTGCAATTAGAGTGCCATATGGAAGAGTTTTTGTCTTCAAAATGGCTAGAAGACATCTGAAGGATTGCAAAGAGGCAGATTCATTCCCTCTATGGAGGCAGGACTAAATTTTCTCAGGGACAAGCCTAAGACACAATGTAATAAAGGTATAAAGCTATTAGAGACCATTCCAAGAAGGACTGCAAAGATGGTGAAGGGTCTGGAGGGGAAGCCAAAGGAGTTGCAGCTGAGGCCACTTAGATGGTCTAACCTGCAGACACCTCATTGCAGCTACAACTTCCTCACAAGGAGAAGAGGATGGGCAGACACTGATCTGTTCTCTGTCGTGACCAGTGACAGGGCCCAAGGGAATGGCCAGAAGCTGTGTCAGAGGAGGTTTAGACTGGATACTAGAGAAAGATTTTTAAGCCAGAGGGTGTCTGGGGACTGCAACAGGCTCTCCAAGGAAGTGATCACAGCCCCAAGCCTGACAGAGTTCAAGCATTTGGGCAATGTTCTCAGGAACATACAAGGTGTGACACCTGGAATGATTCTGTGCAGGACCAGGGGCTGTACTCAGTGATTTTTTTTGGGTCCTTCCAACTCAGGATAGTGTATGATTCTGTAATTCTTCTTTTCACTGGCTTTTCCAGCCTCAGGTAGCGGTGCAACTGGGAGGAATTAAATCTGGTTCAAATACATTAGCACTCCATTTAAGCTCCTGTGAGAGAAAAGTCACAACTTCTATTTCAATGTTCCCAACTTCCAGGCTGCTTTAAGACACTAATGATACAAAACAAGCTGACATATGCTTCTGACTGGTAAAAAGTGAGTAGGAGCCTGACAATTTTGTCATTCTACAATTGAAGAGGTTAAGAATAGAAATCCTGAAAAAAGAGAAACTGACGTGCACAAACCTAAGTTTTACTGTCTTTTTCTAGGAAGAATGGGAGGAAAAATCCACCAGTTCTGCCACAAATAGGTAAGAGTGAAAAAAGGAGAAATAATGAAAAAGTACTAACTCCCCACACCCAAATTAGCTCATTTCCATGCTAATAGTTCCCAGGTTTCATGCTTTGCTGCAGATGTTGGTTGTGCTGGAGGATCCCAGCAGCCAGGTCTGGTGCCAGGAGTTTGGAGGGGCAGCTGTGAACGTTAGGAAATGGTCAATGGTGAGAAGGAATTATTTCACATCAAAGCAGCTCTGTCCTGCCATGTACCTGTTTCAGTCTAATTTATCTGCTGTGCCTTGCCTTTCCTAGGTAAGTAGCTGAGGTTCCTCTAGACTTATTTTTATCTTTCAGGATCTGAACTGAACAGACCATTAAAACTAATGATCTAAAATATGGAATATAACTGCTTCTATATCTTATTAGGCGTTCAGTGCAGAAGTTACAAAGGGTTTTTCCTCCCCTTTTACAGGGTTTTCCCTGCCCTTTTGGATGAAACCTTGTTGACTATGCCAGTATACAACTTACAGATGTATGGGGTTTGCATGGACAAGCTTTGGTAGTGTGGGGTCACTGGGGTGGCTTCTGTGAGAAGCTGCCAGAAGCTTTCTTCATGTCTGGCAGAGCCAATCTCTGGTGGCTCCAAAGATGAGTGTGCTGTTGGTCAAGGCTGGGACAATTAGAAAAGGTGGTAACATCTTCGTGATAACGTATTGAAGAAGAAAGATAAAAAATTATTGTGCAGTTGTAAATGTGGCCAGAGAAGAGTGGGATGAAAACAAGTGAGAGGAACAATACTGCAGACACCAAGATCCGTGGGGAAGGAGGGGGTGGAGGTGCTCCAGATGCCAGAGCTGGGATTCCTCTGTATCCCCTGGTGCAGCCCATGGTGAGGCAGCTGTGTCCCTGCAGTGCCCTGGAGATCCATGGGGATGAAGAGATCCATGGGGATGCAGAGATCCATCCACCACCCATGGAGGAGACCCATACCAGAGCAGAGAGATGCCCGAGAGGAGGCTGTAACCCCTTGGAAGGCTCATGGAGAGAGGAGCCCATGCTGGAGCAGCCTGTCCTTGAAGGACTGCACCCCATGCAAGAGTGACCCATGCTGCAGGAGTTTGAGGGGGACTCTTGCCCATGGGGTGGACTCATGTTGCAGCAGGAAGACGTTTCTTGTGACATGGAGCCATGTTGGAGATGTTCATGGAGAGCTCTCTCCCATGGGAGGGGACCCCAAAGTGCAGCAGGAGAACAACTCTTCTCTCAGAGCAGCAGGAGAAACAACCTGTGATGAACTGACCATAGACCCCACTCCCTGTCTCCCTGCACTGCTGGGGAAGGAGGTAGAACTGAGAAGGAGGGAGGGGTGAGGGAAAGCTGTTTTGAAGATTTTATTTGACTTCTCTTTCTCCTGCTCTGATTTTCTTCACAATAAGTTCAATTAATATCCCTAATTTCAAGCCTGTTTTGCCAGTGACGGTATTTGGTGAGTGATCCCTCCTAGTCCTTATCTGAACTCAAGAACCTTTTGTTATATTTTCTCTCCCCTGTCCACCTGCAGATGGGAGTGAGAGAGAGGCTTTGGTGGGTGCCTGGCATCCTTCTACAACTGCCAGTGCATATGCAGTTGACTTGTATGTACCTATGGCATTGAACATTAGACATGATGAGCTGGGGGAAGAACTTCATCAAAAGCAAGTCCCACAGTTTGTGATCATTTTTTACTCCTGCTTCAGTGTGTTAAGCTGTTAAAAACTGCTTTTGGACACTTTCTAGTCTTGCTCCACTTACATTATACACTTTCAAATTATTATTTCAGACAACTTTTTTCTTTTTATTCATGGTCATCTTTCAAGGTTTATCATGAAGAGATTTTAAAATTACAAGCTACATTAATACAGTTGTCTCCTCAATATAACAATTAGAACATCTTATGGCATACTTTATAGTTCTTAACAAGACTTTTTTCTTTTTCTGTCTGTCTCAAATGAGCTTTAACAAAGAGAACCCAAAACTGGTCATGATCTATTAAACTTTCATCAAGGGAAGATCAAATGGGAGCTTTTTTTTTTTTTTTTTTTTTTTTTTTTTTTTTTTTTTTTTCTTTTTTTCTTTGAGGTGCTAAACTTTGGCATAATTGTGCTACCATGGATTAAACTAGATTACTAATTACATTTTACCTTCCCTGATGTTAAAGTTTTCAAAGAATCCTGTCTTAAACAAGATCATTCCAAGTGCTAGATGAGAAACTTACATCAAAACAACCTAGTAGAAGCAAATTTGGGTTACTGAGGTAATTATATTTTTTTATATTGTCTGATTTCTGAAAAATATTACAGCTTTTTATGGAAAATGGAGCACAAGTCAAAACACTTCCCTTGGTTCTGAAGGACTGCTGTGACTCATGATAATTATAGTTTAAGTGCACTGCTCTCCTTGCTGGACAAGTTTATGTGTCAGCATCCATAGTCACGAAGGTACTGCCAATGTAACACACCTGTTTCTGAAAATGAGGATTAGGATCACAGCACCAAAATAAGCATGAGGTTAAAACACATAACTGACAAGGAACGAAGAAGACTGGATCAAAGATTTTTCAAGATAAATATTGTTTTCTTTCCCACTTGCTGCCCATGTTCCTATAAAATCATTGTCCTTCCCTGAGTTCAGGGCTTGATTTTTCCATGCAGTGAAAGAAGAGCTAAAAGGAGGAACATGAATTATCTGAAAAAAATCATCATTACTAGATAAAGTCTTCCAGATCCGGCCATGACAAACAAAAAATAAAAGGTTATCGTATCATCCTGGAAAGTTCTCATCCCTATACTGAGTTTTAAGACAGCTTCTCCGTGGTATCTAAAATGAACCTAGATAGTGGCAATATGCCCCTGAGTTGGATGCTATGAACTGTCCACCTCTCTATGTCTGCAACAGCCATTGCCAACACAACTGTCTGACAGGGGTGCCTGGGGTCAGCTTAGTGGTCCTAGAGACTCTCACCTGGCCCCCAGTGCTTCAGGATGGCAGGATGATCTCCAGCCAAGTTCAGGTGGATGTCTCAGATATGCCTCTGTGTGGTCAAAAACCCATGGCCTGCTTTCAGGTAGATTTTTTAAGCTTTTGGTCCTTAACAGCTTTAATGGAGCTCAACTACCACGTGTAAACATGGAAAAAAGTTAAGGTGTTGTAATCCTTAATCAGTTTTCATCCTGAGTGGATGAATTTCAGAGCCCTGGGAGCACTATTAGGTATAAATGTCACTGACCAAAATTCGTTGGTGACTCCACCTGTGTTTTCTGCCCATGGGCCCAGATTTTCAGCCCAGTCCTGGAGCTTCAGTTCCTGTCCATGCTCTGTCCTAGGAGCACCAGTCTCTGGATCTGACTCCTGGATGAACCTTTAACCTACACTGTAGGTAAACTCCATCCTGGATGGATCCAACTCCTCAGATGTATTCTGAACTTCTCCTTAGCCCTGCCTCTAGGGCTCTCTATTGGATGAATTTAGAGGCCCAATCTTGTTTGGGCCCAATCTTTTCGTAGCCCAGTCTCCAGTCCCATTTCTTGCTCCATCACCTTCTGCCCACAGCTAAAACCCCTCCATGGACCTGGGCCATGGTTCATCATTTGCCATGTCTTGCACTGCAAGCAGACCCTGTTACCAGTGCCCAAATCTGTCTATCTTGTCAAGACTCTGTGGAGTTCTGCCCCATTAGAGGCAGCACTGTCTGCATAAGGATGACACCCAAGTCCTTCAACAGAAAATACTCAATCTTTCTGAGACCACAGAAAGCCAGGAACAACAGAACTGAAGGAAAAAAAAAATTTAGCTCCTGTGAGCCAGAATATCTTTACAACTGCTCAGTGCTGATGTCCTGTTGTGCTGTTCATATGACATGAAGGAGAAAAAACTTTCCATAACACAGCAGAATATCAAGATTAACTTAAATATTCCAGTATGGGGAAAAAAAGGAAAGGTCTTAGAAGATTACCTGGAAGGAGGGCAAATGGAAAGTTAAGCAGTTATTGACACACATGTACTGGAATATGTGTTATTTTGTTCTGAGATGGAATAAGAGTTACTTTATACAGGAGAAGAGAAACAAAAGATAAAGACTGACACAGAGCAAAAATACCTGTAGATTGGCCTCTAAGAAATAGACTCATGATAATGTCTGTCAGCTAGACAGAAACATGTAGACAGTGCTTCATTTTAGTCATTAAAAGCAAGGCAAAATGGAACAAGAAGTCAATTATGTATAGGCAGAGAGAAGAGGAGGTTACTCAATAACAAAACTTTCCTTTCAATCTTATCTCTGACTTGAAAATCTGACATGTAGAACAATATCTGCTAAGTTTCATTGTCTTCAGTAGGATGCGTGTTGGATTGGGTTTGTATTTGGCAACTGGAAACTCTTTCATTTAAAGAGAGGAAATAAACAGCATGGATGATTTTTTGATTGTGGCTGAGTCAGAAAATTTATAGATTTCAGTCAAAACCGACCTGTTAAAGGCACTGCAAGATTTGATTCCAAAGTGGTATAAGCTTGGAGACGTATTCATCCCATCTCTCTGCCAGTCTGAGGTTCTGCCTTGGATGTTTGTGTAGGACTGTGTTTCCCAGTTTTGGCAAGGAGATTGATAACAGGGCTTATCCCTTTGAGCACCGGCTGTACACCATTACCGAATAAAGAAAAAAATCAATAAGAGCTGCAGAGAAATATTTGGATAGTTTGGGCTGAGCTAGTGTTTCTGCCATTTAAAATTCAGGGTATGCTTAATCATGGTATCCTTAATCTTATGCAGTAGTGAACTTTGTGGTAGCTAAACTGGTCTTTGTTTTGTCTAGGTTCCTCTGCCCACTTGGGGTAGATGGCAGAGATCAGAGAATCACAGAACATCCTGATTTGGAAGGAACCTACAGGAGTCTAATTCCTTTGTTTGCTCCAGCCCTGCAAAGTGAGTTGGAAGCTGTGCATAGGGAGTCCCTGATGAAGTTTCTACCATGATGAGTGACATGTCAGCATGTCACCACACATAAGCTGCCATCAGCAAGACACCTGGATAGTGACTGAGTCAAGTAAAGGATGTTTCTGATCAAACAGCCTATTCCCCAACACAGCTCCAAGCAGCTCTGACAGAACCCAGAGGAGAGAAAAGCAAGAAATAATTCCTGAGAACAAATTTATCCTAGCTATATGTCATGAGACATACAAACAAGGATATCATCTTGCTCCTACATTCTTTGTGCAGCCCTTCTTCACCCAAAACCTTCCTTCCTTTTTCTGTGCTCCCAGGCGTTTAGTAAAGCCAACAGCCTCCCTTCTATAATGTCACAATCAGGACACAAAAGAATGACACTCACTGGTCGGGTTGAGAAGGGAGGAGAGAAAGAAAAAGTTTATTATGATTTAGGGTTTAAATAGAGTTTGGAATTTTATCAAGGATTGGGGGATGAGAGGAACACTCCTCTAACGACAGTGGTCAACTCAGAAGTCTATCAATTTGTCCTTCCCCCTAGAAAGAATGTTGTTTACAAAACATCAGTCTTTGTTTATCTTATAATTCATGAGAAAACTCCAGTAGAAATGAAAACAATCAGAAGGCTGAAAAATCAGGGCGATACTACAATTGCTCCTCTTAATGCAAAGGGGTATCTATTCCATGTTGGCAGTCTCATTTGTCTGAATAGAGAAACATCACCCTTTTCTTCCTTAAATGTGTGAGGCAGAAATGCAAAAAATTGACTCCATTCTCCCTAGACACTCAGTCAATCTTCACAGCCCACTTCCCACTAGTTAAGTGTAGCTTTTACCTGCAACCCATCAAGCTAGGGAGGAACTACGTAGGTTTAGGTCTTATTTGGCCAAAGGGTCTCTTGAGTATTTCCTCTGCCTTGGCAGCTCAGACTCCAAGAACCAGCCCTCTTGAAATAAATGAGAGACTATAACTGTGACATAAATAATTACATTTTCTCTTTTCTTATCTCTCGACTTGAAAATCTGCCTCTGATGTTTTTAGGATTCCACAGCTCTGATAAATCCACCTACTAGATCATTCTACACATTTACTGGCCATCCAACTTAAAGTTATTATTACCCTGCATTTGAAATATGCACTTACATTTCACCCTTGTCATTACAGAGAAATCAAGGGCCTAATACAATATAGCTCCAGCCTTTCCAATTGCTGTGGGGACAGAAAACACCTCTGACGTCAAAGCAATATTTTAGGAAAGACACTGCGGGCATATGCAATCCCTGTTGTTTTTACCAAGCTTAATGGCATGAACCATATAAATTCTCCTATCTCCAGTCCATCCAGCATTCCTCTGGCTGCACTGTACTTTTAGGGGAAAAAAACCCTTAAAGGTCATTCTGTTTTTCTGAGGCAGCTTCTCTAATATAAATGGAAAATTTGTGAGGGTGCACAGCAGGTTTTCCTACATCCAAAGGACTCAGAGGGAGAAGTGGCTTCCAATAAGACATTATCAAAATCACCTTGGTAGTCGTTATTATCTGTGTGATGTGAATCAAGAGCGTAGGTGAATGGAGCCTGCATTCTAAAGGTCAGAGTGAATGACACTGAGGTATTCACCCTCAGCTCCTGCTACTCACTTCTTCAGTGTGACACAGTCACCTGTAGTTGGGAAAGAGTGGATCTCAGAGCTCTGTCTGAGTCTGTTTCACAATTCTTCTATTGGTCAGCTAGATTGCCAGTCCAATGCTAAACCACCACATCTTGTTACAGCAGAGATTTGTACAAATGGTTTTGTGTAAATGCTTCCACACTTAGTGGGTCAGACAAAGATTTTTCCAGCACCTGTGTGATCCCACTCTGCATTACACAGAATACAGACTAAGAGATTAGTTCCCCTTATTTCAGAGGAGTAACTGAACCACTGGATCCCTGCTAGGAATATCTTTGAAACGATTTCTCATTTTGACAAGAAATATCAATAAACCTTTTCTTGGTAGAGTTTTATGAGAAAAATAATCTTTTGTCCAACGTGACTGGCATTGTTCTTTTGTGTTATCTCCAGTTCCTGTCTTGGGCAGTACTTGTCATACTTTTCTGATACTTCCTCACTTATGATCTACCTCTTTCAGTGGTTTGAACAATACCTTCCTTTCCTCAAAATTCCTCTCGTAGAAAAAGGGCAGTTCAGTCTGGAGTTTTTCCTTTGGGCTTTTTTCTTCATTTCTTGTAGTGTGAAGTAGATTACAAGAACATATGGCTGGCTTTGTTCTCCTAGGAAACTCTTAACAATTATTTCTCCCAAGGGACAAAGATGTTCCCAATCTGACAGTGACTCCATTTTTCTAGGTGCTATCACTGCTATTCTCTTCCTCTCCTTTTCTGGACTCAAACAAGAATCAATGCATGACTCAGGATCCCCTTGGAGTGAGAATTTTCCTGTGTGCTGGTCCCACCACATCATCAGCACCTGAAAAGGACATGAAAAGAAGATTACACCTACTACACAATCCTGGGGTGAATTAGAAGTTAACAGTGAATTCACCTCCTTGATACACTTCTGTGGGAAATGCCATTCAAAATTAAAAGCAGGAGGCAAAATAGAAGTTCTCTCCTAGATTAAGATTTACCCCAGCGAGTCATTTCCTGAGTGTTCTCAGCCAGTGTACAGTGAGAGCAAGACTGAAACACAAAAATAAAAGTCACAGGCATTCCCTAATGTCAGACCTTAAAATAGGAGGGAAAATTGACTTTGCTTCTTACTTTGCAAAGAGGCAGTAAAACTCTTCTCTCTTTGAAGTGCCCTTTTCATTGGTTATGGGCACTGCCTGCATGGGAGACCTTTTCCACAGAGTCCAAGCAAATGAGTTTCAGAGATAGAGTGACAGTAATGGTGTCAATCATTCAAGGATATCAATGTCAGAACTTTACAATTTCAGGCACCTGGAGTTCAGCATATCAATGATACCCCATGGCTATATAAAAATAAATTGGGAGACAAGCTGATAAGGTGAAATGTATATGGACTTTTTGGGTGAAAATAGTGCTTCTCAGGAGACTTCAGCAAAGTAAGATGCTTGCAAGGTTTTCTTTCCTGAGGAAACCAGAGCAGGTGTCAGTGGAGCTCACTTGGGAACAAGTGAGTTCACAAGAGCAAAAGGATTCAACACTGCCATTCAGCAGGCTTTGTTCTGCCATTTCTGGGGAGCCACTGCAGCAAATCAGAGGCAGTGAAAAGAGGTCCAGCTCAATGGTCATTCTTTCTGCTCTAAGGTACAGCAAGAAAATACATTGAGACTCCCACTGCAGCCTGAAGGGTGAATTCTGCCTGCTTGGTATTAAATTCCTTCTAGGCAGGGATGGGTGACTATGTTGGGTCTGGCTTTATGCCAAGCAGAACTGGAGAGAAGTGGTTGAACTTCTGCCAGCTTCTCTCTTTGCTGAGTCAAGAGAGTCTCAATGAGATGAGAACATGGCCTTGTATGTTCACTTCATACAAAACACTGAGATCTGCAAAAATGCAAAGCATTATGAGAGAAAATGTACACCACCTATGACTCTGAGCTATTGAAATAGAGAAAGGTGAATAGCTACATTTCAGCTGCTGAGAGCCCATCAAGGATAAAAAAATAATTCCTCCCTGTTCTGCAGAAATAGTTGAAATTGAGCTGCTAGAAGCTGATGTTTCTTTAAAAGGAAATTAACTTGTCCCCCCTTCCACGCACTATATGTACAATTTAAATTAACACAGAATAAATGAAGTTTGGAAATGCAAATGTGAAAATGAGTCAAGAATATATTATAAATAAAGTTTACATATGGTGATGACAAGTGTCATCGCATCTAAGTAACATCTACCACACTCTTCAGAAAATCACCAATGCAGTTTGAATGCCTTCTTTCTTTAGTGAAATATGCATCAGTCAGATAGAAATACCTAAACAGCTATATCCTCTGCAGTTATAAAACATTAATACTTGCTTTGTGTTGCTTTGCTTCTTTACTATTCTTATAATACTGCTCTTTAATATTTTTAGGAGATGACATTTGAAGGCAGCACCTTAAAAAAAAACAAACAAGTGTTTCTTTCAAACTTTCCTTCTGGTTACATCCCCTGCATCTCAGATCAATGTCTCTCATAACTGTTTCTGGAAGATCCAATATTTCTTGATATGCACATCCCAAAACTGTTGCCCATCCACCAAAGCCATCCTCAGCTCTTTATTGACTTTAATGCACTTCTCCCAGCGCCTCTCTAACCTCTGCCCATGACTCAGGATCCTATCCCAGCTCATCTCAGGGACATCAGTCCTTTCCCCAACAAGGTCATAAGACACCTGTCCTCAGGTCATAGGTGTCCCAGCCTCAGTCCATCTCTGTCTCCACAGATGTCCCTGATGACCTGGGATGGGGCTGCACAGCCCCACCAGGGGAGTGTCCCTGTACCCATTCCCTAGAGACTCTCTGTCCCTTGCAGTCCTCAGCTACGACCTTACCGGTATTGAACAGAGTAGAAAAGATTATTCTGCAAGAATACCTTTCTGCTTATGCACCACAATGTTTGTTTTCCTTGCAACAACATGACATTGTTGGCTGAATTTCAGTAGCCCCCAGATCATTTCTTGCAGAACTGCTATTTAAGCAGCTGTTCCTCATCATGTGCCAGTGTAACTGATTATTTCTGCTTATATGCAGTGCCTTCCACTTGCCCCTAGTGAATTGCACCTTCTGTTCTTTTCCTTGGTTTTCTTGCCCATATCTTGAATTAGCCAATATTATTTTTAAATCTGGTTATGCCCTTCAACTACAGGTGCTACTGTTTGTCCTGGTACTTAGTAAGTACAGCATGTATTCCGTCACACAGGCTTTTAACTCTGGTAGACATTTTAAAGCATAAATAATGTAGTGCCACTGAAGTTAAAAAAGAGTCAAGGATCTATGAACACAGACAAAATGGTCCACCAGGATGCTTGTTAAGAGTTTCTGAATATAGCTGGCTAAAATATGGAAGCTGAATGACCAGGAGTACATTTGCTGTTGGAGTGGTATTGAATAACTCTCAGCTCAAATCTGGAAAAAGGCATCCATTTTCTACCTTGAATTTGTGGCACTAAAGCTCCACCACTTTGACAGCCTCCTGCTTCTGTAAAAATTATGAAAGATACTGTCTTTCCCCTTAAATACTTAAATATTTCCTCACCATGATTCTTGAAGAGATCTCAGAAGAGGTCAAATGCTATATAAGGACCATTGCTTAACACAGTGGTCATTGGCTCTTCACTGTGTCTAAGTGGTGTGTCCCATCTTGGGCTGCAAAACCATTGGAACTGGATATTTTTTGTTAATATACACTTATCAGGAGAGTTATGAAATGAGGTTGAATTCATAAGTTGAATTTAAGGAAAAAAATCATATGCAAAAGCTTAGAGCAGTCAAACACACTGGGCTTTCATTTCAGAGGCATCTCTCACTTTATGGTGTGAACCATATTGGAGTAACACTTGGGATCAACAAGCAGCAGTACCCCGGTTTGTTTACTGCTAAAACAAAATGTCTGAGCTGCTGTGTGCTGGAAACATCCACTGGAAATGTCTTAATTAAAGAGATGCCAAAAAAAAACCAACTTAGAGCAGAGTTTAGTGCCATTTCTTTCTTACAAAGCACTGGAATTTAAGATATTTTGTCTCCCATTATGATTCCAGAATAAATAATTTTGTGTGCAAGCCACAACCACCCCCTGTGTAAAATATTGATAGTACCATTGTAAATAATAATAATCACAGTAACATTACCTATAGCTTGATTCCCATATGGAACTGTTTAACTTGGTTTTAGAGACCTTTAGGTGTCAGAGACATTCTCTAGGCTTGTTTCCTTGAAAAGATATTTGGATGTTTTGTAGATCCCTGTATTACCTGCAGTGAGATCACGTTTTCCTTGGCTCTAAGTAACCTCACAACGTTGAAAGCAGAGTAGATGCAGGCTTTGAGATTGCCATTGTCTTATCTCATCATGTAAGAGAAGATGAAATTAATCTCACATGTAGAGAAGACCGCCTACAGACCATTCTTAAATCTTCATCTTCACCAAACACCTGCCATTGCTATCAAAAGGAAGTCAGAGTTAATTTTCTACAGCAAATCCTGCAACACTGGAAAATGACAGGTTTTGGTGATTTAGAGAAATTCAATATCAAATACATAGCTCAATCATGAATCTATTATCCTCCCCCTACGCCAAGGAAGATGTTAATGAATGTAAAAACAAGACGAAGGAATGGAGAAACAAGTACTTTGCTGAGCCCATACACATTAATTGTATAATTTCAGAGAATGACTAAAGATTGCCATGAGTCAACGATTCCTCCTAAACATTTTGTCTAAGCACACCTACCATCCCAGCTTGACTGGCAACGAGCAGATTAACATGCTTCAGTCATGGTGGCAGCTCAGTTTGAAATAAATCACTATTAACAGCAGCACACCAGGCATCGGTGCTCTCTCTGCCATACAACCAGTCACTTAAAATGTTATTTTTGCATACTCTCCATGTCTTAATGCAAGAAACCTTTATAAAGAAGATAAGAGAGTGAGGGGCAAGAGTTGTGTAGGGATAATAGCTGCCTAGGAACCCAGCTGAATTAAACCCTGTGTTTATCTAAAGGCCAGCAAACTGGAATCCTACACATTTACATAGGCAGAGTATCTGATGAAGCAATGTTTCAAAAACATTGTCTTTCAAAAACCTGCCTGGCACCCTGTCAACATTTGATCTGCTTGAGAACTCAGCTCAGAGTCTGATTCAAAGATGACACAGTGAAAAGTTTTTTTTGGCCCAGGCTCCCAGCATTTTTGTAGTTTTACCACTCTTGAACCCCAATACACCTGAAAACCCAAGTGACAGTCCTAGGGCTTGCAGCTTCCTTGGTTCATGAAACAGGGATGCAAAGAAAGGAGTTCTCAAGAGCCTAAGACTTGGATTCATATTTTATTTTAAAACTGAACAGAATTCTTTTTCCCAGACAGAAAGAGGCAAAGAAACAAAAGGAAATTCCTTTCCCTTGGAAATATGAAAGTTTTCTAGGTTTTGTTCCTGTTCCAAGGTTTAATATATGCACATTAGCACGTGCATACACAACCCTAGCAGACTTTCCCCCCTTTGAAGTGGCTGATGGGGGGATTTCCTCTTAGGATATGTCTTATACTGCAGTAACTGCAGGATACTGATCTGGATGGATTTAAAGTCTCATACAATATGACATTTCCCTATTTGAAGCCTAATTAGATTTATTATATACATCCACAGGAAACAACTCCATCCTGTAGCAAGAAAAAACCTTTGAGATCTTAATGTTAAGCCATCTAAAGCAAGCTAATAATTATTTTTTCAATTTAAAAATCATACAGAATAGTCATATATGTGCTTTTTCATGGTTTTAGTTTCTTTCAAATGTGTCAAATTCAAGTCTCCTTTCTAGTATTAATTTCA
Organism: Sterrhoptilus dennistouni; assembly: GCA_013397095.1. Classification (NCBI taxonomy): domain Eukaryota; kingdom Metazoa; phylum Chordata; class Aves; order Passeriformes; family Zosteropidae; genus Sterrhoptilus; species Sterrhoptilus dennistouni. The sequence goes on from VWZU01010907.1 coordinate 1,746,832, forward strand.
GTTGTAGTTTCACCAATTAGGCTATCACTCCTAGCACTTGTTGGTTTAAGAAAATCAAAAATAAAATGTTTGTAAATGGATTGTCTTCTGTGGATTATAAAGATTTTATTTTACAGGTGAATTTAATATTAATTTCCTTTTAACTTCTGTTGCATTTAACATATAAGTCAAAGGTCTTATGTACTAAAAGAAAAAAAAAATCCCTCCTTCAAAGAAAGCCCATAAAGTGTCAAGAAGCATCCGCTGCTTTGTAAAAAGTGTGATTCATTCAGCAGTGCAGGTGCTTCAGGGATTGAACAGCATTACAGGAAATGCTGTGCACAGGACAGAGAGATGAGTCGAGAAACTGCTGTTCTCGAAAACCTGGTTGGGAAAGGTTTTTTGGTTTCTTTCCCTCAGAAAGAACTGAGGGAAAGTTCTGGGTGGTCCAGAGGGCAATGGGAAAGACAGCAGTTATGTTTGGGGAAGGTTTTGTTTGTTTGTTTGTTTGCTTGTTTTCAAATTCTTGAAACTGCATTTGACTCTGACTTAGGATAAAGGCCCTCCTTTCCTAACAAGGAAGAACAGTACTTTCTAGTCTTTATTTTTTCCTTTGCTCTATCATGTTTTTTCTCTGGTTCTGAAAGAAAAAAACAAACCAAAAAACAGAAACACCCAACAATATCCACATCCACAGCAAAAGAATCATTTGAAAATAATAGAATTGAAAGAATCATTTGAAAATTAAAAGCTTTAATAATTTGAAAATTAAAAGCTTAAATTCACTGTCTTAAAAATGTGGATTTCTTCTAAGATCTAAAAATTTCCATTGCTTTTACAATTGGCTGTATATACAGACTTATTTTTTTTAGTACAAAACAGCTATTCCGAGTCAGCAGCAGTGCCCAAAAAGCCTTGAGTAAAAAATTTGCAGTGGTCACAGCTGCTAATCCATTTTCAAAGTTGAAGGAATAGCAGGGTGGGCGAGGAAGGAGCAGACCTGGAAGAGAGAAGAGGAAAACACAGCTTCAACCATTGGTTAAAAGGTGTATTATACATCTCAAATCCCTTATTTCTCTTCATAGAATCTTAGACCATCTTCTAAATGACCATCTATCCGCATCTTTTTATGTGGATATGTGTATCTGTGAATAGCAGGAGAGATAAGAAATTTATTTGCATGTGAAGGAACTGCTGCTTCACAACATGGAGAAGCAAAAAAATTCACATATCTTACTGCCTCTTTATATTCTGACTTAATGGGTATTTTTCTTTTTTTTGGTCTTTCATTTATTTTCCCCTGGTTTTGGTATCACTGGGGTATGTAATAATTTAGCTTCGTTGCTAACAAACTTTAAAATATTTCATTGATATTTTTACCATACTGAAAAAAAAATTATCTGCAAAACACAGCAAATGTTGATTGTTTCCATCATCTGCTGAGCTGTGTGTCCTCGTCCTCTTTCTGTCTGATGTTTCAGGCCATGAGGCTTTGCATTTCTTTTTACCATGGCTTTCATTAATTACTCTGAATGCTTTCACTAACCAGTGTTACATTTTTCAATCCACACTCTTATGCCTTGTGCTTGCTTTTGTACAGACAACATGTTGGGATATGCATTCATCTGAGGAAACTGACAGACAGACAGGGTTTTTAAAAGAAGACTCAATCAGTGCCAGAAGTTGGGTTTTTTAATTTGGTTTGTTTTTTGTTTGTTTGGGGTTTTTTTTAATAGTATTAGAACATTTAAATTGTTGAATTGTTGCCAAGGAGAAGAGGAAAAAAAAAAAAAAAAAAAATGAGGGAGCTATAGGAACAAAAACCCAAACCACCAAACAGGTAAGGAGATAATTCCAAGCTAGTTTGCTCATATTCTGTCATTTCTGTCCTTAGTCAAGTTTCACATTTCAGATACAGTGGCTTTCTGTCAATTATTTGCTTTTTCTTTCTTAAACCGTTTTGCCAAATATTTATTTAAATAAAAAAATACATTTAGTAACACAAGTGTCCCTTCACAATATGTGGGAGATGAAGTTGTCTTTATTCGAGAACCCTAGAGAGCTTTGCAGAGCATGGTGCCATATTTGCAATCCTGAGGACATAAATAGTCTCACGAAAGTGAATGAGATCATTATTTGCTTGATTAAATATCATAACATTAAATTGCACATAAATGCTACTGCTGTGGGTAGAGAGGGGGAAGGAGCAGAGGAGTGTGACATAAACTTTCAGGTGACAGAAGAGGAATGAATTCTGCTGGATTTTTCATCCTTCAAAAGCCTTCTAGTGACAGTATTATTTTTAAATGGCTTTTAGTGATTTTGTGACACTGCCAAGTCATTTAGCTCTGTTAAAAAAAAAAAAAAAAAAAAGGGAAAAAAAAAGAAATCCAATAGCAGCAAAAACTGAATAATGCACAGTATTAATCTAGTGCAAACTGAGTTTGGGACTTACAGGACTCTGTGCGTGTGTGAAATTACCTTCTTGGACCCCGAGCTCATCCAGCCTCCACTGGTGACCAGGGCTTTGGCAGGATCACCCCTCTCTTGCTCCCCAGGGTGGTCAGGCTCCTTCCTTGCTCTGCAGAGCCAAGAGCATTGCTGCAGTGGATGCCAATGCTCAGGTCTTATCCCCTTCTTGGTAACCCTCCACAAAGGTGCCCAGTACTTCTGTGGTTGACTCAGAAATACGAGCAAGAACTGAGCACACCGACTGTCACCTAAAGGCTCTGCACTGCTCTGCCATCACCACTGAACAGAGATTAGGCTCACCAAACACACAGATGGAGGGCTGCTGGCATGGAGGAGGACAGGTTTAGTTCTCAACATGTTCTATTTCAAATTTGGCATGCAGGGTGGAAAAAACAATGCATTCCAGTGAGGGCAAATGCAAGATACTTCATGTAGGCTGTTATGCACATATGGAGCAAGTGACACCTGCCCAGGCCTTGAGGACAGCAAAGTTTCAGTGGGCCATCAGTTCTGGATAAGCCTGTGAAGGGAGGACAACAGATATGTCCCAAGATTTATAAATAGGAGTGCAGACCACAAAACATAGTGCCAGATATTAGACAACTTTCCACTGTAGAACAAAGTCAAGCTGCGTGAATTTCACAGAGCAGGAAGAAAGAAAGATGATAAAACCATGAAACAAGAATATATAATCAAGAACAAACAAAAAAGATCAGAGATCTAGAAAATGTGACCCACGGGGGAAAAAATGACAGAAATTATGTTATTTAGCCTAAGCAATGAGAAGAGAAACAGGGAGTGGATAGAAGAGACATTCATTAAATAGGTACAGACTACTGCCAGGATAATCTGTTCTCCCTATTCATGGTGGACAGGACAAGAATTGATGTGCTTAGAGAATGCTGCAAGGAATGTTCAGGTTAGATATGAAAATGATAAGGATGGAGAAGAATAAAAATAGACTGCCTGGGGAGGCACAGAGCCTCTATCACAGGAAAAATGATGAAAGGAGAGTTCACTCTGCCATGAGGCAAAGGAAACTGCCAGCAGTGTGATTCAGTGCATACAGTAACATTAGAGAACTGGGATGTCCCTATCTTGGTTTCATCTTATCTCTTTTGAATGGGTGTCTCCTTAAACAACATTATATATTTGTTTCCTTTTCCTTTTATTTATCATGATTTATGTTGAGCAATCTGAATGAGAAAGATGCTTTCATTGTGTGCTCTTGGGTAATAGCACTAACAATTATAATTTCTTTCATTAAAGAAATATATAGGTTTTTGCATAAGATTTCTTCTCTTATAGCATCATTTTCATCTTGAAGTAATGTTACAATTTCCGTGGGCTTTATCTAGGAGCAGGGATATGTGTCTCTATTACTACTGTGAAACCAGTACTAACCCTTTCCAGGTTAGCAGGGTCATGCTGAACCACAGGAAAGACACATCTCTGTTCGCAAAAATGCCACTCTTTTCTTATCTGGGCTCTGGAGAACAAGAATTTCCTCTGCTTATATCTGTACAAAACCTGCCTCACAAATGGGACACAGACTTGGCTTGAATTCTCAAACCTATTGTAGTGTAAATACAGAAACAATCAGTGAAATCCTTCCTAAATCTCCATGTCTTCCTGACAATAATAATAATAATAAGTGAATTAAGCAAAGACAGCTGGAGGGGTGTTCATGGAGGCTCAGACTCACTGGAAGTCAAGCATCACATGCCATTTTTAAACACCCCAACTCCCAAAAAGCTACCTCCTAGTGGGGTAGCACAGCTCCCTTCCAGGCAGGGCCTCTGTCCACACTGCTGCTGTTACAATACATAGTTGCACATTTATCTCAAAGAGTTCAGCAGACATCACTCTTGCCTTTTGAAACACAGAAAACACCTCTTCCTTAATGTGCTACAGTCTAATGCTTAGACTATAGCTGCTTCAGCTCCAAAACTGGAGATTTCAGCCTTTCCCCCAGGAGTGGGTTCAGAAATTTAAAAAGGTTTACTTTGGGAAGAGGAGGAATGGGAGAGATAAAGATAGATACCTCTTCCTCTCCAGGCTGTGCCTTCACTCACAACACATCCAGGTTTGCTGGCACAGAGTGATTCCACAAGCAGAAGAGCAGAAACTATTTTATCTGCCAGCATGGGGAGTGAGGAGTGGCTTTATGTCCAGGCTCTGTGCATGGGACAGTTTCTGTTATTTCTCCAGCATCTTTAATGTAAATGCAGTCAGGACAGCATCGTCAAAGACTCAATACAGGGTGGTGAGAGCCACAGCCCTGGCAATGGCATCACCTTTCTGAAAGGGTCTGAACTTGCTCAGGCAGGTGTGGAGGGGTTTGTAGGGCAAGTGGGGGAGCCTGAGGATCTTCCTTGTGGGGGAGCAGTGGGATGCCCGGCTGCAGAAACAGCTCTCACTGAGTGCTGTGGAGGGATGCACTTGTCAGGCAAGGCGGGAGCCTGGACCTAGAGAAGAGCAGCTCAGAGAAACCTAAGCGACGCCTGAAGGAGCCTCGTGGGACCGGGGGATCTGCTCTGCGGCATCACCCGCCCGCTGTCCCCGTCCCAGCCCGCGGCTGCGGCTGCTTTAACCGGGCCAGGGGGGTGCGGGCAGCCCC